>RJWH01002272.1:0-249375 GCA_004363575.1 Solenodon paradoxus | reverse complement strand
CTGTGCTTCTCGGAGTCACGCTTGTGCAGTTCCACTTCTTGCTCGCCCCACACCAGTACCTCCAAGAACACAGAGAAAATGAACCCTACAGCAAATCGAGGTGTGCCGGCGCCCGGCAGTGCAGGAAAGGAATCTCCCTGCCCCTCCCCTCCTCTCCCTGCAGCCTGGTCATTTAAGGCAAGAAAGTTCAAGGAAAGCTGTGGGTCGGACGGAGGACGCGGACGCCCTTGCCCCCGAGTCCGGCCACCTCTCCGGTGCCCGCGCCCGGACCCTGCCGCCCCGTGGGTGCTCAGGAGACCACCGGGAGGTAGGTGTGCGCGCGGCAGGTGCCGGGCAGAGGCCCCCAGAGCGAGCCGCCCTTACGTGCTCCAGCTTGTCTTTCCTCCGGAGCCAGACGCTGGCGCTGTAGTCCTGCTGCTTGACGCTGCTGTAGAAGTTCGCGCCCACTCGGGTCAGGCTGGCCGCGGACTCTTTGGGTCGGCTTTTGAGCCTCATCTGCTCGAAGCCCTCGTGGGGGGAGGCTGAGAGCCACTCGTGCTGCCGGATCTCCATGCTGACATGACCAGGCGCGGCCGGCGCGCAGCGGACTCCGGACCTGCGAGCGGGAGGCGGAGCAGGCGCGGGACCGCAGGGAGCCGGCGTGGGGGGCGCGGGGCGCGCCGGGAGCCGGGAGCCTGCGGAGAGCGCGCCGCCGGCGGGAGGGGACAGGCGAGGGAGGAGAGCGGCCGTCGGGGGAGGGAGGTCGAAGTCGCCGTAGGGGAAGAGGGGTGGGGAAGGGAGGAAGATAAGTAGGGGCGAGAAGGTGGCAGGGATGGAGGGAGAACCTGCTCCCGGGAGACAGCAGAAGTGCCGGGTGTGAGCGGCGGTGGCCGCGACGTCCCCCGGCCGCTGCGGTCCCGAACTGGCGCCCGGCGAGCCGGCTCCTTGCCGCACAGACTGGGACCCGGAGCTGGCCGGGTGGCTGGAGCGCGGGGAGGCGGTGGCGGGGGTGGGGTGCGGGTGGGAGGGGCCCCGCCGACCCAGCCTTCGCGAGCCCGCAGGTTGGTGCAAAGAGGAACCGCCTCCTTCCCGCCGCCCGCGGCGCCCAGGCGGGGCGGTCGCCCCCGACTGCGGACCCTCCTTTTTTCTGGCTGACTACACCTCTCCCTCTCCCATTTTCACTTGAGAGCGCGCAGCAGCTGGAGAAGTGAGCGCCTTCTCTCCGCCTCCTCCCTCTAGCTCGCGGAGCGCGGGGACGGATCCGGAGAGAGACGTTCGGGAACCACCTTCGCCCTTCCCCCACTCCCATCCCGCTGCCCACTCTCACCCGGCCCCCGCTAGCTCGGTCTTCAAGTCCCCCGGTTCTGAAACTTCAATAACTTCCCACCTCGGGAGCTCATTTGTACCAGCCCAGGACACTGAGAACGTAGGGTGCCTAGCAACCCCCAGAAAATGGCCACAAGGACGTGTATTTCCTTGAGCCCTGCACACTACTTTCATTGGAGATGCAGCCACGCAAATCCTCTCGTGTGCAAGAGCTGTGCCGACAGGTTTGCTGGTCTACTGCGCCCCAACCCTATGTCCACTTTGATCCAGGCTCCCAGCAGCCCCACACCTGATCCTGGGAGAGCCATTCCGGGGTTCTCTCTACAAGGTTCTGCCTGAGGTCTCAGTGGCCTGAATACTGAGAGGTTGTTTCACTCCTTTGTCCCTAGGCCTCCAAGGTCAGGTTTTACTCCCAAAGTGAATTTTTACATCAGCTTGTTCTTCCAGGCGCAGTCTCCTAACGGCCAGGCATGATGTTTATTTTAAAAATAGATCTTAACAAATTTTAAATCCCTTTATCTCTTGCTATCTTTGGAGTCAGCATGTCAAAACAGTGTTCTGTTTTGTTTTACACAAAACTAAGTATCAACTAGTATTCAGCGTTTCTGTGGTCATTTCAAAGGATGGAAGGTATATGAAAACTAGAGAAGCAAACGTTTTAAAGGGAGTCACAGTGGCTAAACTGAGCACCCTCTCCACCCCTTTGCAGAAGTGTTTCTCAGAACTACTCAATTCAGATGAAGGTTTCAAAGAAAGAAGCTCCAAGTTGGAATTTGATGAATTTTGTGAGAGCAAGGATGGTGGCCCATCCTTTTAGAGTCTCCATGTTAAAAGATGCAGTTGTGGTAACAGTGGCTGCAAGATCTTACGAGCAGTAAATTTGGGGCAGCAACTAAATCCAAATAATACACACACACTATTTTTTATTATTCCAGATTGATTTTCTTAAGACCTAAATTGTGCTGTGTGATATGTAACCTAGCTTGTGGGTATCTTAAAATCTGACAGTTATTTGTCAGGATTAGCATTATCAATACCATTTTTCAGGTGAGGAAACTGAGGCTCAGTTAGAGATTAGAATTCAAAGCAAAGATCTGAGTCAGGATTAAAAGCTGAATACTTGTAATTTATTCTAGAAATATTTTACTTAAATTTTACCTACTGCATATATAATACTCAGACTTGTTTTCCATTTTTTGCTAACACCCTTTATCTTCACTGCTTTTGTGTTTTGTTTTTTTTTAAAGTGTAACCACAATTTTAATGACTACGAAGTTTATGTTGTTTATAACTTTGGTGTTAAAAAACCTAACAGCCTTTCTTCAAAGGATGCCTCTGTTTTTTGCTCTATAACATTATACTGTAGATCATATATGTCCAAAACTTGACAATTGACAGATACTCAAGTGAGAGCAATAATGAAGTGTTCCACTCTAGTGGAATTTAAACACATGGTCTGCATATCAAGTCAGATTTTCATATTGAGCAGATTTTTTTTAAACTACATCTTTATAGGAGAAAATACTGTAGCGGTTGCTCCCATCTCCAGTTTCTGAAAGGAATATACTGGTAGCATGTATGTTACAGGCAAACTACCAAATTGAACATAATCTATTCATAGATAGTATTTGTTATGATAAAAAAAAAATCAGGCAAAGCATAAATTTTTCTGTTTCATACTTAACCTGCTTAGTATAGAGTGCCAGACATTAAAATGGACTCAACAAGTTCAACTAAACCTCAATACATTCAATATTCACAATATTTTTTTTATCTTGGATCTTTGTCCAAGTTTATGAGAATGATATGGAACTTGCTTGTTGACCTTCAGACAAATAATTTATATGAAACTGAACTCAATTCCAACTATGATACAAATGGAAAATATTTCTGAAAATGACCAATACAAAATGTGAATCTAACACCTAAACTATCATTGAATTATATAAATATCATTCACTTCATAAATGAACTCTCAGAGCACTTTCTTTCTGTACATTTTCATAGCCCTTATATTTTCTGAATACAGCATAGATGTTATGCATTATCAATCCTATAACTCATTGGCTTCTTGGGAACTGGGGTCAGACGTGATCCTTTACTGTACTGATACTTCACAACATGCTTTTACTTCTTTGTCCCTAAACTAAGCTACACTTGACATTAAGATACCTCAGTTTTAGTGCCAGCTCCTTTCATTACTAAGTTGCGGGTCTTTTGTTTTCATTTGATGTGACAGACTTCAAGTTCATCTAATAAACAGAGAATAATCATTGCTACATAGAATCATTGCTACCTTGATAAAATGAGACAATACATGAGAAAATGTATAAATATTGGTTATTATTTCAGAAAACTGAGGCACAAGAATATTCTTCACATTAGTCTAATAAGTTATCTTCACCAGCAATTATATCACTTAATCAATGTGATTACCTGCAATTAACTAGAGAAACTGCACTCCTCCACAAATAGCACATTTTACCTCCATTAATGTTTATATTTATTCTAGAAATATTATACCTTAAGTCCATTACCTAGTTTATACACTACCCTCAAACTATATAGAATTTTCAAGTCAAACATGTAAAAATCATCAATATCTAATGATTCAAAACCTAAACTTCGTAGATATCATTGACCAGGAATTAACATTGCCTGAATTAGGCATTTTACACGGGTATAAAATCTATGGTTAGAGTAGGCTGAAAGTATCAAGAAGCAATTAGGAGCACTTTATTAAGCTTTTAATAGCAATATCAACCTTACATTTCCATAATATTTTCATTTGCAGCATGTTTTCATACCTTTTATTTCATGTACTTCCTGGAAAATGTCTCTGAGAGTATTTAGTAGTTATCTTCATGTCAATTTTTTGAAAGGATGAAACTGAAACTTCCAGAGCTTAAATGACGTGCCTAAAGCCATGTTTCTAGTAAATCTCACAATCTGGCCTACAAGTTAGGTTCAATAAATTTAAGAGATTTTTTTTCACATCAGACCAAAACATCTCAAATGAATAATTTTTAGCATTTTAGTACTCACATGTTTTAATGTGTATATGTTTTATTATTATCAGGTGTTTTTAAAGGTTATTGCTGATGGGAAAATATTTCAATAGTTAGACCTTTCTGTTAGTTTTCATTGTCTTCCCTAATTACTCTAACATTATAAGATCATATTGAAACGCTGACTCAAGAAATTATTCTTTATTGTCAAAAAGTAGATGAGCATTACTTTAACAAGTGTAAAACAGCATTACTATTTTTTAAAGGACTATTTTAGAGCAGTTTTAGATTCACAGGAAAATTTAGAGGAAAGTACAGAGATTTCCCATATCTCCCAGGCTACACATAGGCATAACCTCCTCCATTATCAACATCGCACACCACAGTGGTACATTTGTTACAATTGATAAATCTACAATGACATACAATCACGCAAACCATAATTTACCCAAGGGTTCTCTCTTGCTAGTCTTTATTCTATGCTTTTAGACAAATGTAGGATGATATATATGCATTATCATGATACTTAAAAAATCCTCTGTGCTGTCTATTCATCCATCCTTTTCCTTTACCCTAGGCCACTACCAAACTTTTTCTTGTTTCCAGAGTTTTGCCTTTTCCAGAGTGTCGTATATTTGAAATTATATAGTAGCCTTTTCAGACTGACTTCTTTAACTTAGCAATATGCATTAAATTTTCTCCATGTCCTTTTAGCATTGCATAATATTCCATTGTCTGAACGGACCACAGTTTATCTATCAGTTCACTTAAGGGCATCTTAATTGCTTTCAAATGTAGGCGATTATGAGAAAAGTTGCTATAGACATCCCTATGCAGCTTTTTTTGCTCAACACATGATTTCAACTCCTTTGGGTCAATACCAACAAGTAATAAGAAGTGTTACTTTTTTATAATACATACATTAATTATAAGACTACTTCTATACTAAATGTGAATGAAGTTAATCATCAACACAAAATTAAAGTAGTTCTAGTATAGAAGTGTTTCTTGAAAAGAGATACACGCGTTAGTGTGGCACTCTGCTCTGTGAAGGGTCCTTTATACTACATTATATTTTTCAACCATGTAGTTGTTGATTAGCTATAAAATGTCAATGAGACTTTTAATGCTATGTTAAATTATTAACAGGGTGTATTTATATATGTAAAAACATATTTTAGACTAAGACTCTTCATTGCTTGAGTACATATTCTATGCTGACCACTGTGTTAGTCCATCATCAGGACAGTAGTCCTGCAAAGTAAAATCCCTGCAAAGTAAACAGAAACATCTTGGTGTTACAGATGATGGTACAAAAATCCAGGAGGACTAATTTATGTAAGAGACGCAACTAAGAGGCAAGACTGTCACTAAAATTGATGGTGGCTCAACTCTCAATGCCTTTTCACAACACCAGCCACCTGACTTTCCTTGGTCTCCTAACATCTCTGTGGGACTGAGAACCTCACAGTGACCTGGAAAGGAACTGATGAACAGTGGGTGATGCTGAGTTGTCCCTAGGATGAGACCCTACTTGAATGAGTCTATACTGTGACACAGTAGCTATCATTTTATTCACACAAGAAGAACCAAATCAGATGGCACTGGATGATTTTCTGAGAGTTAGATACCTTGGTTCTAGTGCCAACTTAGCTGACAGTGAGCCATCAGTAGGGACTTTATTACACTGTTTTAGCCAATTGAACTTGCAAAGTTGCTTTGGTTCAGTTCCAGAATTTAATTTGAGTAAGCATTGAAAAGATCCATCATATCAACACATCTGATACTTACTTGACCAAAATCTTCTAGGAGGGAAAAATATAAATTATTTTCATCATATAAATGAATTAAGTAATCAGAAAATTACATGAATTATTACTTCATTAGGCCTTTTTGCCCATACCCTTCAAACTGAGTGAATACTTCAAAATCACCCTGATAGTCCAAATTCTACTATGATTACTGGAGTGAGTTGCTAATGTATCTGTCATCATGATGGCTATAAAGTATATCAACCCAATAGTGAAAGAGGAAACATCTGATGGTAAAGTAAGTCACACTATAATTGTCATTCTTCTCTAGATTCTTGAAACTGAAATGTAATCTTAAAGGATGTGAAAATGTGTATCTGCTGCATATGGGCACCCATGAAGAATGGACTTTGAAGTTTCTTATACCTTTTACTTTGCTAGTACTGGTCATGACTTTCTTTTTTTTTTGCTCTTTTTAGAAACCCATTTTTTTTAGGCCGACAATATGATCAGAAATGTCAAAAGCTATCTCAATGCCTCTGACATTCCCCTTTGTTCAGCTGTACTGAAGAATTTGCTGACTCCTTAGAGCTTCAGTATTCCTGATAGAGAATTTTTTTTCAATAGCAAATCACTTAAATAATTTCAATATATATTGTCTGTCTCAGTGCTTAACCAGGTTCATTGTTGATAACTTCTGTAATCACACAATAACTTTTTGAAACATATTCAGTTTTCAACAATGAAATTCAGAAAATACAGAGCTAATTTTTATTCTTGGTTGCCGAAACTTTAATTGTCTTAGGTTTTCTGGGCCAATGATGTCTTTCTCATTCTCTATTATGTGGTTCTAGTTCTTTGCTCCTATCTTAATTATGTTATTTTTCTGGCCTTTGTTTTTTGGCTAATGACAATTTAAAATGTAGGCAGGGTATGAATAATTGATAAAGAACTAGTTAATCTGTCAGGAACTAAACTGTCTGACAACATGTCAACCTGATGGATTGGTTTCAAAATATAAAAACTATTAAATTGATATATAAGGACAGATAGAGCAAATTAAGTATCTTCCTTTCCCCTCTTTTAACATTCTTCTCTAATTATGTTCAAGCCTCTTCTATTATTTTCAAAAGCATTCATTTTAACAATTGAAGTGTGTAAGGTCATGAGGATACAGGATAGACAAAAGGAAAAACAAGAATAAAAGTTATATAAGCTTGACCTGAATGGAGAAACAGATAGGATAAATATTTTAATACAACTACAGGTTCAGGGAAACAAACCTGGCTTGAAGGGTGAACTGGCATGAAGGTACTGGAAAAAAATAGTCATGAATTAGATTCCAAAAAGAAACTGTGAGTACACATTTAGATGATTTTAGCAAAGACACAGAATTTGGCTTTGCTACACTGAACTCAGAATTTCAACTTGACAATTATGCATTCAGTTTTTAAGATGTACTTAGAGTTTGAACTCTGAGAAATCATAAACCTGTATATAAATAAATTTACATTGTTAAAGTAGACAAACTACCACAAATAACAATATTATGATCAAATGTTAGGAAAGCGTAAAATTTCAAGAAAATAAATGTTTAATCAATAGTTCTCAAATGAGACAACACTGTAGATGCTATAGATAAATACATTTCCAGAGTTTGGGGTATATAACCTAGTTTGGGACAGCAGGTCCAAGTGGTTGGGAAAACTAGTAGATTAAATGCAGCAAGTTCATTTTAGAATTGTTTACAAAGTCAAGCATAAAATAAAAAGGCCTTCTTTAGGAGATCATCTTCCAGATGGTGACACAATTGGATGCACTTTCACAGACACTGGAAAAAAACCAAAAAAATCACCTATTTACCTGAGAAAAACACCAAGAAACAACCAACACTTCATCTGGAGACAGATCTGCTGACAACTAATGGCGGGTGAGGACACCCAACAGTTTTCTCAGCTAAACCACTGATTTGGATTTGGGATGGAGTTAGGGAGTCTCCAGATGTGTGGTGGGGCAGAGGCTAGGGATTTCGGGACCAGTTGCAGAGGCAGCAAGAAGCGGGCCCAGTGGGGCTGAGACGCGGATCCACAGAAGGCTGACTTGGGAGGGGATGAAAGGAGAGTCAGGGAACCAGGAGCTGATCTGGAGTCCACCTAGTGAAATTGCGCTGGGCATGGCCATAGCTGGAAATCAGTCAAATCAAGCCCCTCCCACAACCATTTCATGCCAGACCCTGGGATCCATTGAGTGGAAATCCCTCCCACCGCATAGCCAACCACTGTAAATCCTGTTTATCGGGTGCCCCACCCTCTGGAATACAGTGAGATGGCAGTCCCACCTTCAGGACTACCAGCTAGCTCCACCTTGTGGGTAGAGGCAAACTGCAGTCTGATTGCCAATCCTGCACAAGTCAAACCTATGCAATGCCAGGGAAACCAAACCCTCAGAAATATTAACAGAATGCCAAATAGAGCAAAGGCATAGAGAAATACATGTGAAATGATGCATCTAATCAAAAACCCAGGGGGAAATTTGAATACAGACATATGTAAATTACCTGAAGAGGAATTTAGGGTAATAGTGATTAACATACTCATGGGAATCCAGAAATCAGTAGAGGCAGGAAAAGAGAATGTCAGGAAGCAAAGAGAAGAAATAAAATAAGACATCAAACAGGTAAGAGATAAAATGGCTGAATTAAAGAACTAAATAGAGGAACTCAATAATAGGATGAATGAAGCTTCCAATAGACTCACTGGTCTGGAAGATAAGGCAGAGGAGCTCAATAAAGCAAACCAGCAAAGAGGAAAAAGAATTCAAAGAATCGAAGACAGCATTCAAGATCTCTGGGATAACATCAGAGGGAATGACATTCGCATCATAGGGGTCCCAGAGGAAGAGATAGTAAAGTGGGCTAGAAACCATATTTGAAGAAATAATAGATGAGAACTTCCCTAATTTGAAGAATGAAGAAAACCTCCGGATCCAGGAAGCTCAAAGAATTCCTAATAAAAAAAACTCAAACAGAAATACACCTAGACACATCATCATAAAAATGTCTAAAATATAAGATAGACTATTAAAAGCAGCCAGAGAATAACGTGTCACATACAGAGGAGCCCTCATAAGCTTGCAAGCGGACTTCTCAAATGAAACTCTACAGGCCAGTATTATATTCAAAGTGCTGAAAGAAAAGGAGTTTCAACCTAGGATACTATATCCTGAAAGATTATCATTGAAGGAATGATAAAAAACCTTTTCTGACAAGCAAAAGTTAAGAGTACATCGCCACAAGACCAGCTTTACGAAAAATACTAAAGGATGCTCTATAAAATGTAAAGAAACCACACAGAAAAAACAGTAAGACAGCAAATATTAAAAGTGGGGAGGAAGAGAAGAGAACAAAAATGTGGATAGTTAAAATGAGTGGACGACTAATATACTTTCAAATAAAATTAGGTAGTAAACATAGAACTGTGAATGCTAACTTCAGGGTAACCTCAAAATACAACCCCAGGGAGAAAGTGAAGAAGAAAACAAAAGGCAAATCAATCAAAACATAACTGCACCCATCTGACCTAAAAAGAGAAAGAGAGCAAAGTCATCATCTGAAGCAACATGCAAGAGACAAGTTATAAAATGTTAATGGACTGAACTCACCAGTCAAATGATGCAGAGTGTTTGAACGGATTAAAAGAACATAACCCAACTTTCTGCTGCATTCAGGAAACCCACCTTCTTCCAAAAAATAAAGACTCAAAGTCAATGGCTGAAAGACAATCCTACAGTCGAATGGCAACCTCATAAGAGCAGGAACAGCTACACTTATATCAGATAAAACAAACTTCCATCTAAAAAGCATAACAAAAGACAGATGGACACTATATAATGATTAAAGAAACAATCCAGCAGGAAGACATAACACTTATTAACATATATGCACCAAATGAAGCATCATCAAAATATATCAAGCAAGTATTATTAGACCTGAAGAGAGACATGGACAATAGCACAATAATAGTGGGGGACTTCAACACCCCACTTAAAACAATGGACAGATCAACCAGGCAGAAAATTAACAGGGAAACACCACTTTAAATGACCATCTGGAACAGATAAGTCTAATAGGCATATACCCATCACTTCATCCAACGACTATGGATTTCATTTTCTTCTCAAGCGATTATGGAGCATTCTCAAAGAGAGACCATACGCTGGGACACAAAACAAAACCTCTCAACAAACTTACAAAGATTGAAATCATATCAAGCATCTTCTCTGACCACAATGGCCTAAAACTGATAGACAGATACTTTCAGGGAAACACTGGCATCTAAGGCTTCCAGCCTCCTAAATACTATTTTGTCAACACTATTAAAAATGTCTCCTCCTCTCAATGAAAAAATAAAACAAAGGAGGGGTAAAGGAAACTAGGACTCTTATGGTGGATCTGGTGTGAAATGCACACAGACTGAGGTATGAAATCAATATCCTAAAAAAATATAGCAATGTGAATAATAAAAACAAGTATATAAAGTATATAAAATGTAAATATGTATGTATAACGATAATATAATGAACATCCATAGATACACCATATTTTCAATTTTACCTGTTTTGAAATGTATATAAATTTTAAGAAAGACATAAGTAAATGATTTGGAAAAAAAAAAAAGGGCCTTCTTTAGAAGACACATACTAATGTATGTGATGTACCTAAGGTAACACTGTGGAATATAATATATGCTCAGGGCGTCTTCCAAAAGGTAACTAGCAGGACTTGTCCGGAAATACAGTTATAAATTGGTACTCTTCTCAAGCTTCAGTATTATAATATAAACTCTGAAGGATTCTTTATTAGGCTATGTGAGGAATATGTTATATTTACTATTCTAGTAAAGATGCATACAATTTTCTCCCTTTTAATCTTGTTAGCAATTTGCCCATTTTTAATTTAACTACTATCGATACATAAAATATTATTTTTCTATTTAGACTTACCTTAATTTTTAGAGTTTAAACTAGGGAAAACTGGATCATCACCAAGTAAGTCACCAGCAGCACCCCTGTTGGGGAAGCCTCCATCTCTGTTGGAAATTCGGAGCTAGTTTGTTGACGTGTGTGTTTGCCTCCAGGTCCACTTTAAGTTAGCAAAAACTTGATGCCAGCACGGAGTGTCAAGTAAAGTCTGAAAACCCATATGTAAGGTGTTTGGGCAGAGCACACTTCTTATTTCCACCATCTAAGGAGCATGGGAGAGATTTTATTATAAATTTATTATCATGCTTCCCTATTTTCTCTTTATATGGAGGCCACTCTTAGCAAGAACTGGCAAAGTGCAGGATTTGTCTTTATCACTAGGAACCTAGAAGGAGCTTTAATAAGAGTTAAGAGATCAAGAGGGAACAGAACCAGACTATATACAATATAGCCATGCTTTGCTTATCAGCACAAAAATGTAAAATATTGTAAAGCAAAACAGTGACAACTACAACTAAACGAAACACATTTCATTGGAGTGTAATATTTTGTTCAATCACAAGTACTTACGTATTTTTCATTTGAAACTAAGCACAAATTTGTACTTTTTCCTTCTTCAATATTTGCAATTCACATTTACATTTCTAGTCTGATATCTGCTGCACTGGCATTGTCCTTCTCCAAGACCAACATGATTTTGTTGAAAAGACTAAGTTGTCTATGTACAAACCATAAATATATTTTACCACAATCATTGTCAAAAAATTGCTTTATCATCCTGGGCAGTGTTCATGAGAACAAAAGTAGAATTTCCAAACCACAAAAATTCTTTCAACAGCTGGCAACATGGACAAACATCTGTTATTAGCATGTTGAAATAGTTTTTTGTATTCCACTCCAGCAAAGTCACACTGTTCCTTTAGCTGTGTTACAGGAGCTGTGTATATGTAAAAATATTAGATAATTATTTCAGTATTAATTGGTAATACATCAGCAGCTTTTTGGACACAGCTGTGCATAATGTGTGTACCACAGTGGATGGGAACAAGGTGTCTTCCTAGCTTGATTTCTGATTAGATACTATTCTTGCATTTTTATTTGACATCACTAAAATTTACGTTACAATTGTCTCCACAAATCAAACAACTTTTTCCTTCAACCTGTATATGTCAATTGCTGAGACTAAGCATCAGTCAAAGAAACCGTGTGCATGTCCAGAAATTTGACTGCAGGAATATAGTGTTGAATTATAAAAGATATCACTTTAACATTTTTTTGTTTGAAGCATCTATAGAAATTTTCAAACATTTTTTTGTTTGAAGCATCTATAGAAATTTTCAAGTTGACCACTTCTAGGTCTCCAGCATATTTAGCCTTGCTATCATTGCAATTAAATTCAGAATCATGGTTTCATATTTTGCTCATGCTAGATAAAGTTTTGACTCAAAGAAGTTTGAGACACTTCGTAAAACATATCTTAAAACTCAAGTCATGGAATCTGTATGACAAGAAAAGGTGGCTTCTTTAGTGGCAAAAGAGAAGTTCAATTTGATTGTTTCAGACCTTTTAGAAAAAGTATCTGATTGTGAAGAAGTAGTAACTGAAACAATACATAACCTGTATCTTTGAGACTGCAAGTTGTTTTTAATATCCTACCTATCTCTGTGTTCCACAGAGAACTCCACAAGAAAGTCATCACATTTTACCCTGTCTACATAAAAATTTTTAAAAAATAATTCTCTTCAATTTTTTGGTAAATGTGCATCCTATTTTTGGTATTAATAAAACAAATTAGACTTTAAAAATACATACATCAAAATTTTTACTGAGACGTTCAGATATAAGTGAAAGTGACAGTACTACATGCAAGCGATGTGATCATTGACCTATATAGATTGAGCATTGCTATCAGCTGACAGCAAATCTTGCATACACTTTATTGTGTGTCGTTATTATTACTGTTCATTGATACAAACACAATAATATGTGGCATAATGCAAAACTTAGAATATTCCAGTCTTTAAAAATAGAATTTTTTATTAGTTACATTAAATTTGCAGATAACCAACAAAGTTCTAATTCTAATCTATACAAGAAAATTTACATTTGAGACAGAAAAAAATTAAGTTTTAGTAAACCATGACTGAAACCAGAAAAGAACATCAAACTGGGCAGTACATCAGGACAATGTCATTAAATTGGGACTATACTGGTCAGACTGAGATGTCTGGTAAGTGTAGGTATTTGACAATTGCAAGCACTTCATTATTTCTTGACCATACCGATGTATTAACCTGGGTTGTTTGTGCAAATCTCCTTGCTGTGACATTTATTTCCTGATGGCCAAGGAAGTAAATGGGTGAATAAAAATGTCAATGCATCTGTTAACAAAAGCTGCTAAGACAAAAGGCAACCAAGTCACTGGAAAGAATACCTCTGTTTGATGAGAGAGAAACACCATGATAGAATAGAGACTGTGGTCCCCTGCTAAGGTGTGAGTGCTTTGAGGACTCCCATTTGGATGAAGTCAGTGTCAAACATTCTGTCCTGAGACATAGTGGAGATAATTGTCCCTATATAAGCTGCCCAGTAATTCTTTTATTAGTATCGGCAAAAGGGGTTTCTTGTATATCCTATGGAACTGTTCACCTGTGCATTGTAGAGCAATATGTAGAAGAACATTTTAAAATCTAAAGTACTATTGCAATGTATGACATTATTATCTATATTATTTCTGATGATGATTATAGTGAAATACAGCCTATACTTCGTTTAAGGATTTTTTTCTAATACATAAAAAACGTTGGTTAGTATCCTTCATTTTACACCTGTTTAAGGCATAAAACTGAAGACAGTGTCTTAGGTGTTCTTAACACACTGACTCAAAGAGTGAGAATTGAATAGATTCTCTGAAAAGTCCCAGAGGAGTTATTAGAATTGAACAGAAACTGCAAAAACATAGGTATTCCTTGGATATAGTTATAAACACTTGGTATTCAAAGCCATGTTTGGCCTTACCAGTTACTGGATTGACATTCCCGCTAGCATATTTTAGGGTTTATATATCTGAACAGGGTTTGGTGCTGATTATACTATCCTTGTACAGGTTGTGTAACCTTGAGAAAATTGGCTATTGCAGTTTGGGAAAGCACAGAATAGGTCAAAACTTTTCTCTAAATCATAAGTGAAGGCATGACCCAGATGGTTGGAGGCAAATCAGCAGATAAGAAGAAAATAAAGTTATCTTGGGTCATAGAGATTGCTGAGACTATCATCTTTAAAATGTGACTTGAAACAATGTAGGAAATGTTATTTGAAAGGGATAGAAAGGTAACCATATTCAATACATGACTTCTGTGGGACCTATACCATATATATGCCTGTTATCTCAGAAAAGATGGGCTTTTTGCCCCTGTTCCACCACAAGAGATGTATGCATGCTGTCACCTTTACCGTAGCTGCTCACAAGATTTCTAGTTCAAGAAATTCTGATGAGAGGATTCAAAAGAAAAATGGGAACACAACCAGGTTCATTTCAAGAGAAGACACTGATGGAGAATGGAGCTGCACTTAATGATAGCATATATATTTATGACACACACAGCTCCAACTCCTCATTTTATTAAGCTGCAAGCATTGCTATCAAAATATTTTGACATAGTCCTTTAGAAAAATAAGCCCTGGTGCCATTTTCTTCCAGTATTGAGGTAATGGGTCATAAAAATGTGAAATTATTTGATAGATGTACGTGTGTGTGTGTGTGTGTGTGTGTGTATATATATATATATATATATATATAATAAAGATTAGACAGGGATTAATTACCAGACCCAATACTCAAGCCAGAAGTTGGCTGAAGCATGAAGTTTGCAGGGACTTCTTTCAGATCTATGCTTCAAGCGAGCAAGCAATTTGGGATAGTCTTTGCCAGTTGGGATCCATTCTAAATCAAATAAGTGATGACATGGGACAGATGGAACACATTCAGCCTGGAGCATTTGGGTCATGCTGTATCAGTCACTGTTTTGGCAAGATCCTGTTGGTCATGGCGTATAACATCAGTCCTGGCAAAGATAGTACTTGGGAGAAAATATCTGTTGGGTATATATTTTCTCTACTTATTCACTATTATGCCCATGTTATTGCCTTCCTATGGGTCACTTTTAAATATTCTTCATTTTATTAGAACCAAAGATTGTTTAGGGACCAATGTAGGCAGATAAGTAAGAGACAGTCTAATGAGGCTACATGCTAAAGACTACCTTAGCATGTCAATATGTCAACTGAGACGTTGAGAATAACACCAGAGATGCCAAGTATTCTGAGGTGCTAGACCAGATTTGCAAGTCTACATCAAAACCGGTTCTTCTCATATTATTTTATATATCCCTAAACTAGACCAGAAATGGCAGAAAATTCTGTTGAGAGTGTACCCTGTTGGGGTAGCAGTTAGTTTAGCTGCCTCCGGAGGAGCACAGGAACGAGTACATAAGAAGGACCTGGGTTCACATCCCAGGTACAGAAGGGAGCAACTAACTTGAACAGTTAAATAAAAATAAAATAAAATATTGCTTCCTCCTCTCTCTTTCTGCCTGCTCCTCCCCTTTATTCCTTCTTGTGCCTTTCTTTTCTTTTTTAAAAAAGACTTGCAGGTAAATAGTTTTTTATGGGAAAGGACCTTTTCACTCACCATTTCAAGTCAGTGAGGGATCTTCCAGAAAACTAGTTTGGGAACCTGAAGAGTGAACCTTGGTGTCTGAGGGACCCTGGACCTAGTACCCAATCCATACCTTGGAAAAACTAGAGAAAGAAAGCAGTATCTTCCTACTAAAGAATCAAAGTCAAAGCTGCATTTAAAAGGTTTGCACTTCTGGAGTTGAGGGACAAGGATAATTGATTTTATGTACTAGCAGTGGAGAGTTTTCTGGCATTAATCATCTTTGAAAATGAGACCCAAGAAAATTAAGTGACTCAACAGAGAGATGGACCTGAGGAAACAAGATGGAAGAGAGCTGAAAGACATAAGCAGCTTGCCTGAGTACACATGACCAACGTAAGAACTGTGATAGAGAGAGCCTTAGCAATAGAAAGACCTTCAAAAGACACTCAGAAGTAGCCCCCTTAGAAAATAACCATCATCACTTAGTATTTGCTTTAGTCATTGGCATCAAGACCAGATAACCATCTAGTCAGAACTCTTCATCCCTTTCCATTCCCAGTGATGAATATTGTGGTATGCCATGGAGATTCTTCCTCAGAAGAGAGTGGCTTATTCCTTTAGCTTTAAATAATACTGCCCCCAAATTGACTTCAGTTGACATCTTTCTTTAGGAAAGGCCTCAGCTGAAGAAAATTGCCTATCCCAAGATCACAACTCTTTCCAGGGGAGCAGCCCATCCAGCCCATGGTCATTGTGAGATATAAATAAATTCTCAGCCTCTCATTTTAACTCAGAACAACTTTGAAGGACCATCCCACTGAAGAACTCTCTTGTGGGTTCTCTGAAGTTTTTATTGGAACTGATAAGATTCTCCCTTTCCCCCCTCCATAGGTGTTTCTCTCCAAAATGCTTCTTGCACATTATCTCCGCCCTGGAGTCTACTTTCCGGGGAATTCTACTGGCAATACTTTTTGTCCTGCCCTTGAACTGAATGGGCTACACATAACAATTAGCAAGCAGTAGGGGAACTGGAGCTTCCTCCCTTCCCACTGCAGGTTTCTGGGGAGAAGAGAGGACCTTTTAATTACACGCAAATTTAGAGTTAATGTGATTTTTAGGCTGACTCTTCTTAAAATAAAAAATGACATAAACAAACTACGAAACATGCCAGTAGTGTCCTCCACGAGTAGGAAAAGAACAGGTCCACAGACTGATTTTAATAGGGAGAAAGTGCACATCTACTTTCTGATCATCAGATAAACTGATTGCAGCAGAATATATGTGAAGAACATGAATTTTGAAATCAGTACTGTGTTGGGTTACAAATCTTGTCACTTACTTTTATGTGACCTTGAGAAGTTCACTTAATCTCTTGAAAACTTTCTAAGCTGTGTACTGGAGATAGTTGTAGATTACTGTGAGGATTGTATGAGAATACAAAGCTGTTAGCACAGTCCTTGGCATAGGGCAAGCATTCAGACTTACTCCCCTCCTAAAGAACTTCTGTAGTATTAGCCCATGAAAGGATCTCTTGAGATAAGGCAGTTGAAGAAAGTTGTATCTCAGGCTGGGCTCTGTCTCTTGTAACCGGATTGAACCATAAACTTTATATAAATCACTTATCATTTTACTTCCCACCATAAAATTGTAAATGGAAGCAATGATTCTTTGAACCTTCATTTGATGTAGCAATCCTATCTTTTTCTAAAATGTTTCATGGAAATTTGCATTCAATTTGATAGACCCACTTACCAACAAAACCAGTGTTTCTACTACATTTTCAGGCTCTTACCTTGCTGCTGATACCTCATTTTGTTAACTTGTTTCTTATTCATTCCTTTCCATCTGAGTTCCTGCTCTGGAGATATGTGAGTCCTTCTATCTCCGCTGAACACTAAGGGATCCATTGGACAGGTTTAATAGTTATAACTTGCTGCTTCTCCATGCCTGCCCTTCTATCACTCTAGTTCCTCTTCTGGGTCTTACAGCCTTCCTCATCCATTATGGACATGTTGGTGAGCACTGTGATCTCTGATAACTGTTATCAGGGAGCTTCTTTTTTAGACAGTCTCAAAGTTTTGATTAAATTTCCCTTCAATGCATAAACTGACTTAGAAATTCTCTGTCAAAATTTTAGGAAGAACACATATTCAGTGGAAACTATAGATTTTAGCATAGTCTACAATAACTCAAATTTTAATCAGTAACATTCTCATTACACAATGATTTGAAAAACTCTTAAACAGACTGATGATTTATGATCGTTCTATACCTATACTTAGAGAAAAATCTCTGAAATATACAACTGTTGCTGGGAAAGTTTGGGTCCATCAATGACACAATTCAAGAAAGAATTCTTGAAGTATTGAGAAGTGCAGTTTATAGATCTATTAGAGAAAGAAAGCAAAAGTACAGGATAGAGTTCTCATGGGCAGAAAGAGCTGCTCTGATGATTAGCGAGGCAGCTAGATATATACCCTGCCTGGCCATAAAGAGGGGGCCTTTCAGGCAAGTTATTGATAGATTGTAGTATAATAAAGGGGTGTTTTAGTCATCAAAGACCAAACAGTAACTATGGGCAGTTTAAGATGAAATAAGAAGGGACCATCCTATAAATACTTTACAGTATTTTGTGGAAAGATTGATCCTGGTTACCATTGTGGTCTTGAAGGGATTCAGTTCTTCCTTTGTTTTTTCATTGGGGCTGAAATTGCTCCATTTTATATGCTTATTTTGGAAGCTGCAGAAATGATGAGGAAATTGTATATATGCAGCATTCCTTCCTAATTTCCCTCAAATACAATGAATATGAGTTTTCCTGCCTCCAAATGTGATTAAGAATAGAGGCACATAATGACATCACCACCTTACAAAGACACTGGGAAACTTATAAAGTGTTGCTACTGCTTCACTGACTCTGGCCCTCCAGCCACCTACCTTCTTTCTCTGACTGTACCACCTCCTTTCCCTTATGTGATAAAGTGCACTGGGTATATTATTAGTTCTCTTTACATCCCACACTCTACCTCAAGTGCTCTTTGAGTAAAGAAACCTGAAAACAATCATTATGAAAAGCTAACCTGATGAAAGAGTGAAGCTGGTGGGATTAGCAAAGAATGCAATACTTTTGAGTAGCAGCATAAATCATGACTCAGTGTGAAGATAAAGTTCTGTTATATATACACTCTTCCTTGTAGAAGACAAGATATGAAGTAGTAACTGGAATAAGAGACAAGTATATAGAATTTCATGACTGATACCATATGATGTTTTAAATTGTTCTGTTGACCAAAAAAAAAAAAAAGATATATTCTGCTTCTGATTCCTAGAAGTAGCTCAGAGGAGTAGGATGGTTGCCTCGGTGGAAAAAGAAAATGCAGCAAAAGACAGGTAGCTGGCATGAATTCCCGCTTGAAAGATATTCAATCTCTTCTCTCCTTGCTTTTTCTTCTCCCCTACTCTCCCCCTTCTCCCACTTCTTTTTTTTTTTTCTTATACTATTAGAACTAATCCAGCAATCTGTAGATTTTGAACTTCAAGTAGTTCATTGTTTTCTTTAAGTCCTAAAGCTTAGAACTTGGAATAATTTTTAAGAATCTTCTTTCCTTTCATTTATAAATCATTTACTTGCTCTTGTCTTTTTCCTCAGCCCTTTTGCAGAACTTCTGGTGAAAAACACTTCGAACTCCATTGGCAGACTACCCAGGGCAAAAGTGATGCAATTATTTTAAGAGCCATGACAAAAATCCTCTGATAAAAATTCTTCAAAAGGGATTCCCTGCTAGATTATATTACTTCCTTCCCAAAGTGCCTCCAGGGATACAAATGACACCTCAGAAATTGCAATCGTTTACCAAAAGAAGCTACACGAAGCATCTAATTTTGTGACTTTCCAGGAAGCACAGAGCTGTATGTGAATACAGACAAAGTGAAGTCAGCTTTAAGTGGTAGCACTTATATTTAGAGTCATTAGAGGGTTATGGTCTGCTTGGACAGGAAATATATATCAAAAATTCAATACTCACTGTAATGATATCATCGTAAGTAACTCACTTTTCTTAGTTTGAATGTAGCAGTTTGCCAAGTCAGGACTCAATCATGAGAAATACTAGAGTTCTAACTCTAGGAATAAATTTTACTTATTAAATCTTGTTCACTTAGTTTGGCATGGAAGCATTGTCATGTTAGAGCTTATGTCTACAAGCTTGTGAAGGCCAGTTGTGTGCATTTCTTCCCAAATATGGTCCAGGGACTTCAGATTGGTCATATGAAATCATGTTTACAGCAAAATGGAGCCTTCTAAAATGTTCAGAGCATTCCTTCCCAAGACTTCCTATTTTGATATATGAATAATTTTAAACTAAGCTCAATCAAGACCCTTTAGACTCAAAGGAAACTTTTGCCACTCACTAACTACCTAGCAGAATGAAAATTCAGAATACTACACAGCGTTAGAATCTTTACCAGAAATAACCTTTGTATTAGAGAAGCATATCTATATAGCAAGTGGACATCTAACTACAGAGCATCTAGTTATCATGATATGAGACCCCTTCTCCTTATCATGTGAGTCTTCTCTTTTCTCCTTAAAGTTCCAGACCCCTATTCTATTCCTTTGGATATACGCCCTCAATTACCTCCACTGTCTTTAGAATCTACGTATCTGTACATAAATTCCCCATTTATACATACCAACATTTATTTTATCCCCTAATAGTCTGATGTTAACTTGATTATCAGATAAGTCCAAGAATAACACAGGAGGTTAAGGGAAATTTCTCTTCCTCCAAGACACAGCAATAATGGGAATATTTAACCAGATATCATCAAACACTACATATCAGTTCACCTCATTCTCCTCCAAGAACTGGTTGTTAAACTTTCACCAGACACTACTGCCTATAGGAGAAGAAAGAAGAGATAAATATGGCTCTTTTTTCCCACCTCATTACAGTGTAGCAGTCTTATTTTATCAAAATAGTAGTTGATGTTTTACACATGTATAATATATGTGCAGCATGTTCTTTCTCTGGCTAAAGATTTGCTTTTGATAATAAAAATTAGCAGGAAACTACACCCTCTCTGAAATACTATCCTGTTGATAAGGATATTAAGCAGCTATAGTATTTATCTTGCCTGTCCCTATGTAGGAGAATCAGTAGTAGAGAGGAAGAAATTCACCTGTTGCCACCCTGTGTCACCACATTGAACTCCATATGATTTGCACCTTTATTTGATTTTCATTTTTTAAAAAAAGACTTAAAGAAAATGCCTCCATCCTGTTGTCACATTAACAATTGTTAACAATGCCCCCAATTCTAATCCCCTAATTTTCCTATAAAAAATTCTGAAGGCGTTTGAAAATAAGAGAGAAAAAAATAGAAATCTTGAGATGGAATGGTCAAAAGCTATGAATCACAATTCAACATTTCTGTTAAGAATTAGCTGTTAAAAAATAGAAAATATAATTCCTGTTGACTTCCAAGAGTAATACAAATTGCCCTGGGAGAGAGAAACTAGGAAGGCTGAAGGTAAGTGATGGTGTTGATATGTAAAAAGTTCCCAGAAATTATGATATTTGATAAAGAGTTTATTAGGTAATTAGTTGTATAATTTGAACTTAGGAGAGTCAGCTCACTCTCTGTAGACTGCCCATCATTACTGTCCAGGGTGGAGTTTTTTGACAACAAAGACTCTTGAGCAGGTGATCTGAATTTCATCTACGTTACAAAATTTACAAAGAGATTTGTGTTCAGGCCTTTCCATTCTGAATACTATCTGGAGTTCAAGAGAGCCATGTCCAGGGTGATTAAAAATGTTCATGTTACAGAAACTACAGGGAGTACTCAGAAAGACTTCACTCGTGTGGTTTCTATCTGGCCGATGTGACAAGAGGTACCTGCATATTCAATCAGTACATTCTTACAAGCTTTCTTCACAGAATTAGGCTGGCTTTGTTTTTGTTTTAACGTCCGCCTGTGCAAGTTTCTTCCAGAGCAGGGAGATGGGGGGTGGGTGTCCCAGAAATAATTTTATCTACAGTGTGGATGTCCCGGGAGACCCACAACTGAGATTTATTTGACCGGGAGACAGTTAGCAGTAATAGAAAACCTAAAGTCACACATACACTTTGTCAGATGTGCAGTGAGCAACTCTCCTCCCTGTGAGCTCCACTGGAAACGAGTGTAAGCAGAGTGACTTCACAGATGATTCCCGAAGCGTATCTCAGCCCAGTCATCATTAGTCATTGTAGTGGGTAGTGAGGGACTTGTATTATGTGAAAAACAAAATGTTTTTTCAACTTTATAAAGCTGACCCTTGAAACAATATAAGAACGGTAAATGGCTCTCATTCATTCCTTCCTTTGTATAAAACCTGCATGTCTCTGTTTTTATATTACTTGTCCACTCATATATTTAACATATGCCTTATTGTATAGAGTCTCTTACATTTCTTGTCTGGTAGGGACAAGTGGTGGGGGCTGGAGGACTGAGACTCATTCATTTTATAGCCCTAATCACACTAGCATGGGATTCTTTTGAGTGCTCATAAACTGTTAATATATTTAAAAATTTTCTTGGAGACGTTTATACATGTATTATTAAATTCAATGTTTAAGAATTTATTAAACATGGAATTAGAGCAAGTTCTATATATTGCTGTGAATTTGTGGGGTTCAAAGGAAAAGTTCCTCAATTTCTCTGAGGTTCTTCACAGCCTGGATAAATGAACAAACATTAGGCACAATTAGTAAGAGAAAAGCCCACACTCAATAATAACATATACATGGAGAATTTACATGGCAGTAAATTCTGTGGTAGCTGAGGCAGACTAATATTTTATACCCTGTGCTGAGACAGGGAAGGGGAACTGGGTGCGGGGGGGTCTCAATATGACAAGGAGGAATGACTCATCTCTATTGTTACTTTAAAATTATAGATAAATAGCTCGCTTTACATTCTTCTAGAGAATAGGGACAAAAGTACATTTCTTGATTCATAGAAGGGTGGAGACCCAGAGGATAGTACATGGCTCCTTTGATTAAGGGAAGGACTAAAAGTTTAGAAGAATTGGAGCTTTTCCTTTGCCTCTGGAGTGACCTTTACTGTCCTTGGTTCTTCATGTCAAAAGAGGATATGTACAGGAGACCGATTCTGAGAAACTTGGGGTGTCATGTTTTAGCCCTATCGTATAACCTTCTGTTATAGGTCCTTTGGGAATTTTCAGTTTTCAAAAAAAGTTTATTATTTATTTATTATATCCATTATATAGTATATTATTGTAAATTCCTAACACTTTGCTTGGCATATAGTTGATTACCAATAAATATCCATCTCTCCATTTCCTCTCTGGGACTCAGATTATTTAGCAAAGTTGTTCCTCTAAGTTTAAATGTTCTCTGGGTCGGCTAAGCTGCTTGAGTCAATGAGCAGTTCAGGCAGAAGATATGTGCACACACACATACACACACACATACACGCACACACACAAACCACGCACACTGCCTTCACTACCTCATCTCCTTGACTGCTTGTTCACAGCATGTATAGATCCAGTGTAGAGGCAATGTAGTGTGAAGTTTGAATCCTGGGTTCTGGGATTAAGTGAATTTATTTGCATCCTCATTCTGTCACTAGTTTGTTTTACTTTCACAAAAGTATTTGCCTCTCTCAGCTTCACTTTCCTCATCTGTAAACTAAGAATAAAAAGAGGGTGGCTTCAAGAATTAAAAGAGAATGTAGGGGAAAGCTTTTGCACTTGATTATAAGTGGTAATTGCTAGCATTATTTTTTAAAGTTTTTTTTGAGCAACCATCTCACTGAGAATGGCCCATTTCTCTGTTACCTCACCTTGGTGATCCAGAGGAATAAGGCAGGGATAGAATGATGGGAATCCAGTAGAAAATCCATAGCATTCAAAATTTTAATTGAAAATATTTTTCATATTCATAATCTGCACTCCCTCTGGTTTTCTTCAGGTTCTACCTTGGAATTTATTTCCTTCTCTGTCCTCTGACTGACTACCCTTCCTACTTCCATCCCGCTCAAATTACACCCCAGGTCACCCCACTCAATTCCGAACTATCCTTATAGTTCTAAGGGTTTAAACTTACCTCTGCTGTTCATTCCTGAAAAATCTGTTTTATTTACCTCTGACAATCTCCAAATGTGTTCATCACCGCCACCTTTGCAACTAAACTCTAGTATCAAAGGCTGCTCGGGGGTAGGTGGCCTGGAGAGGTCAGAAATAAGTCCTACTTCAAGTAAGACTGACTCGCAATAATAACTCATTCACTTTCTCCCTTAGAAATAATATCCGTGAGTAGCAGGTACAAGGAGACAGTCCTCAGCTCAAAGTAAGCGTAACCAGGGAGTAAATGAGGACCCAGTAAAATTGGCTAACTGTAAACTGAGGACTCTTAAAAACACATAACCTAGTTATAGAACATAGTCAGGAAGAGATAGATACTAGATTAAACTGGTTTCCCACTGAGACATGAAGACTTGTGATGGGTCCAGCCAGCCAGCAGATCCCTTGTTGGCAACACAGACTCTGCCATTGCCAAGCTTTTGAAATGCCTCATGTACTTCACCTTCTCCCACGTTATCCCCTCCACTTGTGCTTTGCCTGTGTCACCTCTGCAAAGGAGTTACAGCTAAGGAAGTGGATCTTAGAGCGTGTCTCCCACTTTGTCAATTATGTTTCTTGATAAAGCTTGACCTGATTTAAACACCCAACATCCAGGTCTTGGCTTTGCTGTGCAGTGGGCATAATAATAGGTCTGTTCTACAGCATAAGGGAGACAATTCTGCATTCAGAAAATGGACTTTTTTTTGTTTGGGAAGATAATACTGAAATAATACTGAAAACATTCAAGCATATGCTGAGAGACTACTGCTGTAGAAATTTAAATACTGGAAAGAGCAATCAATGAGCTGACCGTAGCTCAGATACCGTAATCCTATTAAAATTTCAAAATTGATATTTTGGATTGTAACTTAAAATATTTTAAAATTCAAAACATAACAAATGTGAGATAGTCATACACACATACATGCACACACACACATTTTATCCACACTTGGAACTCTTTTTTGCAGATTACTTAAGGATACAATGAAAAAAACTCCAGTGAAATTGGGATCTTCCAATTTTATTTTTGAAAAGAGTACTGCAAACAAATCATAGCAAACTCAGAAATTAAACACAGTTCTTCATTTGGCTAATTCTCTTTATTATGCAAAAGGTAGTTCTGCCACTTCCTTTGAAGACTGAGCAGGGACATATGTTAATAAAAATCTACTTTGCATCTTCCTGTTACTTAATTTCATTGCTCTAGGTCAATTTTATTTGAGTGACAAAGATTTGTCTAAGCTGTTATGGATCCAATAAACTGGAATTCTTATCAAGGAGAAAATAGAAATCTCGATGCTGAGTACACATTTGAATCCGGCTGGTCTCCTGGGAATAGCATAGATGTTTGATTAGTGTGTCTTCAGTTAAAACCCATCTCTCATTTGACACTTGAATCTTTATTCCCAGGGCTTCTCAGTTTTTCTAAAGTTTTCATGAAAAATATGATTCGTCAATACTTATTTTATACTTGCTAGTTACAAGTCACTGTGTTAGGCCTTGGAGGAAAAGAAAACTCAGAAATAGAAAGTTGAATAAAACATGGTTCCCAGCTAAAGGTATTTAAAATCTACAGGGAGAGGAAATAAGGACCGATACTGTCAAATTATTGATTTATTTTATTGATTTAGCATACTTCAACCAAAGATGTAAAGAAAAGACAACTTAAGAGAAAATTTCTTAAGGAAAGAGATCAGAAGGAAGGACATCAAAATGCTAAATGTATGTTAGGGAACTGAGATTCATAGGGAGTCCTTTTTCATTTGTTGTTTCCACTTTCTTCACTAAGATTATGATTTTATAATGAATAAAATTACATATAAAAATTTTAAAGGAAAGGTGCAAGCAGAAATGAAGGTGAGTAGGCATGTTGGCAGGAAAGTAAAGGAAAAAGAAGTATTTTTATTTATTCTATTTAGTTACTCATATTGGTTGTCTCCCTGACCCTGGGCTCTAGGACACAAATCTGGGTCCTTGGGATGTACGTGGACTATACCCAACTGCTACTCCATCGGGGTGCACCAAAATTATGAATACATTTAAAAATTCTTCTAGGGTATTTTCTTGCTCCCCAAAACAGCAATCACTTATAAGAGTTTTCTTTGACGTTAAATGAAGAGACAACAGGAATCACATGCCAAGCCAAAGGTCAGTAAATGAGATGTAATACCTAACCTAATTGCAGTGTTAGCCTCTCCCAGGAATTTAACTTCTAACCAGACAAACTGAAATTTTATGGTAAATATTAAGTGAAAATTATCTGTCCAATAGACTCCTTTTGTTCCCCCAAAGTCACACTTTTGAAAGAGACAGTTTTATTGATAAGAGAACTCTCCAGTTATAAGGGTTTCTCCCTCCCTGTGGAAGAGATGAGAGAGACAGACTTAGAAATGGAGAGTTCTCTTGCCAATATAATAGTCTCTTTAAAAAAGAGTGACTTTTAATCAGTGTCAAAGGGCCTCCCTGGTCTATCCTATCCCAATAATACCTAGCCTAAAATAATTTTTATACTGAAGAGACGTATTTGCAGCGGCAAATTGTGTTTCCCTTCATCTTGCCTGTAGCAATTTACTATTTCATTATCTCATACTCTTTCTCTCTATAAAAGCCTTCCATTTTGCACAATTCTCTGGAGTTATTTTTTATTTTCTACATGGGATGCTGCCTGACTTATGAATTGTTTAATAAAGCCAACAAGGTCTTTTAAATATATCCAGTTGAATTTGTTTTTTTTTAATAAGGGAAAAGGAAATATAAAATTGAAATCAACATTTATATGAATAGAACTTACAAAAATAGTGGCCTCCATATGGTTTTCTAAGTGTGTTTTAGAAGATCAATCTCCCCAAAGATATTCAGAGAGAATTTTTCCAAAACCTCTAGGAAGATATTTTCCAATACATGTCAGTGTGGTATGCAGAGCTAAAAGTTAATAAAAGCCCTGTGGGTCTCAAGAGTAGCAGTAATTCTTACCCTAGATATAGGGTCATCTCCAGAAACAACATTTTTTTAAAAATCAAACAAACCTATCTTAAAACAAGACAAACATCTTAGAAGCAAGGTTTTGTTCTATGAAATCACCTCTTCACGTAAAGATCCCTTCCTTTCTCCTTGATGCCCCAGACCCTTCTCCCATTCTAACAGGAGGTAAGCCAGTCTCATTTACTTTACATTTATAGCCATGTAAATTCTCCATATGCATGTCATAAATTTGATTCTTTTCTCCTACTAATGTTTGATGTTAATTTGACCAGCCTGAGAAAAACTTTAGAGGGTTGGGGTAGCTTCACTGTACCCCTATAATACATACATAATGCATGCATAAATGGGCACATAGATGCATATAAAACATACACTCATTTCACACATGTATATGTACACACACATATATTTGTATTCATTGCCATATATTCATGGTTCATGACTGATCATGATTGGTTGGGTTCCGGGTTCTCTGTTCCTTGGCTCTTTTATTATTCTGATGATTTAAAAAGACAGGAAGTGTCTTCCACTTTTATTAACACTAGCACATGTGGTATAAAAACAGGCAAGCCTCAGCTCTATATCAGTTCCTGACTCTACCACTCAGTACTTGACCTCTTTGTAATTATGTGGAAGTTTCCCAGCCCCCTGACTGGATATTCTCTCAAGGACTACAGGTGTCAAGCAAATCTTTGCTGATACAAGTGAAAACCAGTCAGTTGACTGGGTTAAGAATGAAAATTAAGAAATAAATCAAGGAAAAGCATTCTGACCTCTTTTGATCCTAGAGAAAGTCTTTGGGAATCTATTTGTAGGTTTTGAGAAATAGGACAACAAGACCTGAAACCTAACATCACTTTCCTCCCAGTTTCCTCACAAGGTCTAGTGCCCATGATAACATTTCCCAAAGCACCATGCCTTGAGTACAGGATGCAACATTTCCTGGAATAGACCAGTAGGGGAAAATCTAGTTTCTGTATCCCAGCCCACATGATCTTTTCTGGAAGGGCAATTGTTGTTTGTTTGGTTCCTTCTACTCTGAACCTTGGAGTTAAGAATTAATCAGCAGTGACTATAATTTTGTTGTAGATCTAAGGACTATACTGACCGCCACCATTTTAGTTGTGTCTTCCCCTATTGACTTGCTGCTCATGGGTTCATAAGTAAATTTATGCCTCACATTGCTGGGACTCCAAGAGACTTTGGGATCACAAAAGATTATGGCCAGACCTTAAGTGACTTGGACCTGTGACAATCCGCTATCCAATCCCTTTCCCAAGACTGTTGCAGATGAAGACTCTGATTCCCATACTACAACTTCAAACATCATGCTGATTCACCATCTTTGACCCTCCATTGCATATCAACCTGCTCCATCTGCTTTATGGAGGTTGCTTCCATGACAGTTAAACCAAAGGTTGGAGAGAGACTGTTAAATAACAAAATTCAGTCAAATTTGTTTTGTACTTTAACTGACTGTATTAAACAATTTGTTTAATGAATCAGGCAACATCCCATCTAACTAATAGAAGAGTGCTCTGAAGATCTAACCAAATGGAAGATTTTTATGAACGTAAATGGGGCAAAACAAGGAAGTCATTAGTAAGAATAAAGAAATAAGTGTTTCAGAGAAGGTTACTTTATATTAGGAGCCAGTAGGAATCTTATCAGGCAGGTCATTAGTAGTATTAATCAGGAAATCCCAGACTGGATTAAAATTCGACTACTACAAGATGGTACAACAGTAATTAGGTTAGATATAAAGTCTTGGTGCAACTGGGCATAAATGACTTCATTTTTGTCCTGTCGTCTATTTTTTAACAAATTAAAGCTACCAAAAAAAAGCTATTCATCAAGCATCTATCATGGGTAAAGTCCTTATCTCCATAATTGCATTTAATTCTCATGAGAATTTTCCTAGTTAGCTATTACTTTGGATCTTTTGCAGATACGATATTGGGGTTCACAGAGCCAAGTAACTTCCTTAGGGAGGCTTAGTTAATAAATGAAAGAAACTGTGTGTCATTCAAACATTGTGTTGCATTTCAGAAGAAACAAGGGCAGGTCCCAACCTCACATGAATAAAAATCCACATAAAAATTGACTGGTTTTAGGGTTCACAGGAGACTCTACAGTAACTTTATATGATTTTTCAATTTCCAAAAGATGCTTACTTCAAGGCAAGAAATAAATCTACTCCTATACCAATTCTGGCCAAGCTTATTGTAGAGAGACGAGGAAAGGACAACGGAGGAAAGGGACATCCTTGCAAAATTTTAGCCTTGGATAACTAGAACCAAAACTTAAGTTTTTGGCTACAGATCTTTGCATAAAGTTGGTTTCATCTTGAGAGTCATTCTTGACGATATACTCCAACCTTTCTCTTTACTTCAGGAACCCCAAATTCAAGTCTTCCGATTTAGGGATCATTTAGTCCTCTTCATTTGCATGAGATCATTCTAAGACCAAGTTTGCTATGAACATCAAAACAGAATATTAGCAGTTATAAAATTACTGTGAAAATTTAAGGGAATAGAGGAGGCATAGGAGAATGAAATTCGAGGAATTACAGAAAAAGAGATCAATATTTCAAGTCCTATATTTGAGATAGGTTTATGAAACACTAGGCTGGTCATCCACCCACTCTCATTGTTAGGAGAAACTACTACTGGTACAGAGGTGAAGACTGGATAAAGCTCCTTAGGGAAACACAGTGGGGAACCACAGGGAGTGTGTAGGCAGTGCTGCCCCCACCTCACTCCAACACTGACTCCACAGGTGGTCAATGAAAATGCCTTTGACACTCATTCCATGAGCAATAGATCTCCAAAAGTATAAGGGTTAGGTACTCCAGAACATTGCATTTCCACTTAAATCATACTGTACAGAGTTCAGGTTCCCTCTTCCTGCCAACCAAATCATTTAAGTATTCGAACTGGTTCCAGAACTATAGGGAATAAAATATCTGGAATATGACACATCAGAGATACAAGGTACTGGGAATAAAAACCACAACCCAGTGCTATTAAAACAATAGATTTCTTACCTCATATGGAATGCCTTTAGGTTTATTTCCATTCAAATGAATTTTCTAACCTATAAATTAAAATGACCAAAGGAGAAGACATTTTTTCTTTTCTTGTCTTTCTGCCCCTTCCTGAGTGTATTGACGGAAATAATGAGAGCAACTGTGTCCAAAATGTCATGGTGAGAAATTTGTATCCAAGGTTCTGATTATTCCCTTTATCCCACAAAATGAAGAGAACCCAAGCCTCATTATGCTCCTGAGGACAATATGGAGATACAAAGAAATGTTTTATTTCCCTTCTTGTCAATTTAACATTGGAAAATGAAAGTTTTACAGTGAACCAGGGAGTTAATAGTCAATAAACATCATAATTTGTAGAGGTAATCATAGAGGAAAAGACTATAAAAACACTGTTAATCTTTGAGGTTTAATATTTAATAAAAAAAGTCTCTCTTTTAGTCAAAGCATTAAATTTGCACTGTAATCCTTTTTTTGACTTGCAAATATGTCATATACCCTGTATGGACTGCATGAAATGTATTAGTGTACTTAAACAACAAGAAATTAAGAAAACATTCTGACGTTAATGTAACCACCATTTATGTTATGAAACAGAACATTTGTATTCACCAGTCACATTGAGTTACCATGCTCCTCCAACCCCATGACAACCATTACATACAAACTTGTGTGATCACCATTCCTTTGCTTTATAGTATCATCACCTAACTTTATATCCTTAGACACTGGGTGCTTTTAGTGACCACTGGACTTGACTGCTTCTTATGTTTGTAAGATTCACCCATGCTCATGTGTCTTCCTGAAATCTCTTACTTCACTAGTCATGCTTATAAATACACCTTTGTGTGAATATATCGTTTCTTTTTCTAGTCCTCTATGGTAGACATTTGCTTATTTTCAGTTTGTGTCTTTATAATATGGTAAAAGAAAACACAGAAAGAAAAACACAAGAAACTAGTGAAATTCATTATTTAGGAGGGAGGTAGGAAAAGGCTGCAGGTAGAAAAAAATGCTTTTCTCAGTACATATTTTTAAACATATTTGTTGCTTTTGTATCACATTAATATGTAACATAATCAAGAAATAAAAATTCAACAAGAAATAAAAATAATTTAAAACTAAAATTTCTTACTATGGAAATAAATGAAAGAATCTATATCCATTTTGATATTCAGAAGAAAGTTATTCATCCAAATAATTTTAAAGCTAGTATCCTAACTATGCTCACTTATAGTATATTCTTTTTTAAATTGATATTTAATTAGCTTACAATATACTATGTAAGTTTCAGGAGGATAGATTCAGCACCTCAATGTATATATCAATGTATATATCACATCCACTCACCAACAGTTACAGTGTCTGTCACCACTATCATTATTATTCTTTCAACCCCAGGTTTCCTTTGTCTTCCCCCAGTCCCTCTTTGGTAGCCACAGTCTTTAATTCAGAGAGCTGACAGTTTTTTTAGTTTATTAATCTGTTTATTTATATCATATATATTAGTAAAATCATCTGTATTTTCTTTTTCCTTTCTGACTTACTTAGCATGTAAATTAGTGCAACCTCTATGGACAATAATATGGCGATCCCTTGAAAAATGGAACAGCCATTTGCTTCAGCAATTCCGTTTCTAGGTATACATCAAAAGAATATAAAAATGCTAATCAGAAAAGATATTTGCACCCCTAGTACATAGCAACACAATTCATAATAACAAAGAATCAACCTAAATGCCCTTTGACAGATGCCTAGATAAGAAGATATGTACTTGTCCTCAGTGGAATTCTACTCAGCTATTAAACAAGATGGAATCTTAGCCTTTGCAACAATCTGGTTAGATTCTGACATGAATATGCTATGAGAAATAAATCATTGATGGTATGTCCTAAAACAAAAAAAGAACCACAGCAAAGTACCTATTAGTGTTTTGATTGGGTGGACATTACATTTAATCTATACACCCTATTGAGGAGATATCCTTAAAATATTGTCTTCCTATATAAAATCATAGCATATTTTTATGACATTTAATAAAGTGCTACAATTTTGTCTTTATGTGAGGCACATATTTTAGAAAGCTTATCTATGACTATTTCTCCCCTTTCCTGCTACTAAAAATTGCAGCTTTTCTATTCATTTTTTACATATCACTAGCATACAGAAATGTAATGTATTTATGTATATCAACTATAATACTACTAATTCTTTTTGCTAATTCTAATAGTTTTCTTGATTTTTGGGGTGTTATCTTCATAACCATATAATTTCTGATTTTTGCACTATCTTCTCTTCTTTCCAACTGCATTTACTAGAACCCCTAGTATTGTATTCAATGCAAGTAAGTGATATTGTATGTTAGATCTGGTTCCAAATCCAGTAGCAATGCTGTCAATGCTTCAATATTAATGTAATGCTTTCGGTATATTTATTTAACATATCCTTTATCATATTAAGGACTTTCCCTCATATTCATAATTCTTCAATATATTTTAAATCATGAGTAATGTTGAATATTCTCAAGCATTTATTCATTTGCATTTATTCACATTTATTTATTTTAGGTAATGTGGTATCTTTGTGTTAATTTGTATATTATTATCAATAAACTTTGCATTGCCATGATAAAACAGATATCATTATATTTTATGTTTTATGTATTGCTAGATTTGGTGTGGTCATTTATTAAATATGATTTTTTTCATCTGTCTTTATAGCAAGATTAGTTCATAATTGCTCTTCCCATATTTGTTCAGGTTTGGTTGTGGTATTGAGATTAGTCCAGCCTCATTAAATGTGTTGGAAATATTTTCCTATTTTCTGAAAGAGATTGGACATGATTAGATGTATCATATTTTTAATTGTAGACCTCATTATTAAAGCCATATAGCGGTGAATGTCAATTTGTAGGTTAATAGTTTACTACAAATTAAATTTATTTTAAGACCATAGAACTAATAAGGCTTATATTCCTTCTTGTGCCAATGTTGTATTTTTCTAATATCTCCATACCATTTAAAATTATTAGCAGATGATTTTTTATAATATCCACTTTCATTTTTTAATAACTTCAATATTTATAATTACATGCCACCTTCATTTCAAATACTGTTTATTTGTGAATTCCCACTTACATTCTTAACTAGAGTTCTGATGGGTTGTGTCAAAAAAATCAACATTTAATTATGTTGTAGTCATTGATTTTAACTTGTATTTTATTTCTGCTTACTTCATTTATCTTGATTAAATTATTCCTTACCAATTATTTTTTTCATTTTGCTATTTCTCCCATAACTCCTTGAGCTAAATACTTCTGTTATTACTGTTCATCTGTTGTATTATAGGCACTTAAGTTCTTACATTGTTTTCATACTGCTTTATCTGACTCCTGCACAAGTTGATAACAGTATTTGTGTCATTGGTCATTTTTGAACATAATCTGATTTTCATTGTGATTTTTTTCTTTCTTTGTGTTCGTTATAGGTATACTTCCTAGTTGTCAAATGTAATGATTTTGCTTTTTTTTTATTTATTTCTGGTTTTATTTTATTTCAGTGTGATGCTAGGAGGGGCCTATTTTAAATTTGTTGAGATATTAAATTTAATAATACATAGCCAATTTTTATGTGTCCGGTATGAGTTGGGAATGAATATTCAAAAACTTTGTGGTTCCCTGTGTATCTGTCATCTATCTGTTTATCTCTCTATCATCTCTGTCAGGTCTAGTTTGCTAATCTATTCTTTAAATATTCTACATATTTACTATTTTTGGTCTACTTATTTTATCAATTATTGAAAATAATATGCTAAAATATTCTGCAATGATAAATTTTTTCATATTTCTTATACCTTTTATTCATTCACAACAGTATTATTTAATAAGATATGATTGACATATAACTTTAGTTTCAGGTATACAGTATAATGATTAGATATATGAATATGCTATGAAATGGCCACCACAATAAATTTAAGCAACGTTCATTATCACACATAGTTACATTTTTAATCTGGTTATAAGAACTTACAAGAATTTGTCTCTTAAGAACTTTCAAATATGCAATATAGTATTATTGACTATGGTCAGCATGCTATATATTACATCCCTAAGGATATGCTTACTTTGAAAATTTGTGGTTTTTGAACATCGTTTTTTTAGACACCACACAAAGGTTAGATTATATGGTATTTGTCTTTGACTTAGCACAATACCCTCAAGATTCATCCATGTTTTCATAAATGGCAGGATTTCTTCCCCTTTCCTATGGCAGTAACTTTCATTTTGTACACTTAAATAAACTCATTTGTATAGGTTACCTATATGTGTAGTTTCCCCATTCCTAAAATGTGTCAACATACTTGGTCTCCAACGAATCACCAAGTGTTCTTTACCATTGTCCAAAGGGCTCCACCACCACTTGCCCCGCCACTTCCCATTCCCTACTGGTAACCTCAGTTCTCTTACAGTGTCCAAGGGTTGGGTTGTTTCATCTGTTTTTGTTTTGTTTTGTTTTGTCTATTCACATTCCAACTATGAGTGAGGACATCTGCTATGTCTTTCTTCTTTCAATTTATTTTGCTCAGCATAATCCCCTCTAGATCTACTCATATTGATTCAAATGATGGGATTTCATCTCTTCTAACCACTGCGTGGAATTCCATTGTGTATATATACACATATTTAACCATTCATCTGATGTTGGGCACTTATGTAGTTTCCAACTCTTAGCTATTGTGAATTGAATAGTACTGCAATAAACATGGGGCTGCTTAAATCTTAGCGAATTATTGTTTTTGTATCTTTTGGGCAAGCCCCCAGAAGCAAAATGGTGGCATCATATGAAATGTCCATCTTCAATTTTTTGAGAAATCTCCACACGATTTTCCATGGGGCTTGCACCAATTTGCACTCACCAGCAGTGAGTGTAAAAGTGTTCCCTTTCCTCTGCATCCTTGCCAACATTTGTTATTTCCAGACTTTTGGATAGCAGCCAGTCCTTCAGGTGTTAAGTGATATCTCACTGTTGTTTTGATTGCATTTCCCTGATAGCCAGCAAATAGGAATGTGGTTTTATGCGCCTATTGGTCATCTTCTTCAGAAAAATGTCTCTCCAATTCCTCATCTCAGTTTTTGATTGGATAGCCTATTTTTCTCTCATTGAATTTTATGAGTTCTTCATATATTTTAAATATTAAGCTTTTGTCATAAATATGAAATGTAAATAGTTTATCCCAGTTAGTAGGTTGTCTTTTTGTTTTGGTGATGTTTTCTTTCATTGTCCTTTTCTTTTTGTTTTCCTTGTTGGTAGAGTTAAGTCCCCAGAGTCTTCCCTAAGACTGATGTCAAAGAATGTCTTTCCTATGTTGTCTTCCAAGAATATTTTGGTTTCTAGTCTTATGTTCAAGTCTCTAGTCCATTTTGAGTTAATTTTTTTGAATGTTTTAGAAACTGATCTAGCTTCAATCTTTCATGTGTGCTGTCCAGTTATCCCAGCACCATTTATTGAAAAGTTTTTCTTTTCTCCATCTTATCCTTTTCACTCCTTTGTTGTAGAATAACTGACTGTATGCGAGTGGGTCAGTTTCTGGTGATACAGTTCTATTCCATTCATCTGTGCCTCTGTTATTAATCCAGTACCACACTGTTTTTGTCACTATCACTTTGTCATATAGCTCAATGTCTGGGACTGTAATTCCTCTATTCTTTTTCCCGTAATTACCTTGGCTATTCAAGGTCTTTTGTTGTTCTATAGAAATTTTACTTATTTTTGTTTTATTTCTTGGAAATAAACCCATGGGATTTTAATGGGAATTGCATTAACTATATACATTGCTTTAGTAAGATGACCATTTAAATGATGTTGATTCTTCCCAACCATAAGCAGTGGCTGTCTTTCCATCTCTTTGCATTTTTCTCATTTCTTTTAAGAGCTATTTGTAGTTTTTATTATATCAGTATTTTACCTTTCTTGTTAAGTATATTGCAAGATATTGGATTCTTTTTACTTCTATTTTAAGTGATGTAGTTTTATTGATTTAATTTTCTTCTAGCGTGCTGTACATGAGAATGCAACAGATTTTTGTGCATTGATTTTGTAGCCTGCTACTTTACTGAATTTGTCAATAAGTTCTAGTGTTTTTTGACAGAGGGTTTTCAACATATATAATCATGTCATCTGCAAATAGTGATAGTTTTACATCCTCCTTTCCAGTTTGGGTTCCTTTTAATTTGTTTCTTGCCTAGTTGCTCTGGTTAAGATCACCAGCACAAGGTTAAGTAGCAGTGGTGAGAGTGGACAACCTTCCCTTGTTCCTGACCTTAGGAGCAATGACTTCAATTTTTTGCCATTGACTGTGATGTTGGCTGTTAGTTTGTTATATAGTCTTTATTATGTTGTGGTATGTGCCTTTTATCCCCATTTTTCTCAGAATTTTTATTATAAATGCGTGATGAATCTTGTTAAAAACTTCCCTGTGTTTATTGATAAGATCATGTCATTTTCCTCCTGCTCTTATTGATATGATGTATTACATAAATAAATTAATGCATTCTAGAGTCATTCTTGCATCCCTGGGATAATCCCATTTAATCATAATGGATAACTTTTTTGATGCCTGTTGGATTCAGTTTATCAATATTTTGTTGAGAATTTTTGCATTTATATTCATTAGAAATATGAGCTCCTTTCATGGCAATGTCTCTCAGCTTTTGGTAGCAGTGTGATGCTAGCCTCATAGAAAGTATTTGGGTTTGTTCCCTATTCAATATTTTGGATGAACTTGAGAGACTAGGTATTAATTCTTCTCTGAAGTTTTGGTAAAACCCATTAGAAAAGTCATCTGGTACTGGGTTTTTATTTCTAGGGAGACTTTTGATTTCCTCTTAAATTTCTTCGCTTTTGATTGTTCTGTTTTGGGTTTTCCAATTCTTCCTGGTTCAGTCTTGATACTGTATTTTTCTAGAAGTCTGTCCATGTCCTCAAGGTTGTCTGCTTTGGTGGCATAGACCTGTTCATAGTAATCTCTTAGGATGTTTTGTATTTCTGTGGTCTCTTTTTCTTCCCTTTTTATGATCAAATAATATTTCATTGTTTTTATATGTTTGTATGTCATATGTACTGCTATCATCTATGAAACAATTAATGATAGATATACTTATATGTCATATTTTCTTAGTCTATTCAACCATTGAGAATAACTTTTCCCCCATTTTGGTTATTGTTTGTAATTCTACAAAGACATGAAGGTACAGATGACTTATTTTTTTTAAGGGAAGGTGTAGGCAGGAATGAAGAGGAGTACACATACAGAAAGGAGAAAGAAGCATCCTTCTTATTTTTAAAATTTTTTTTTGTTTTTCACATTGGGTGTTTCTTTCCAAGCATGGGACTTGAACCCCAGAGGTATGTGGCCTGCTTCTTTGGAGGCAATTGACCTAATTGCTGTCCTACAAGGGCATGCCTTTAAGTTTTTGAGCTACTGTTTTTGATTACTTTGGATAAATACCCAGAAATAGAATTCCTAGACCATATAGTAGTTCTGTTTTAATTTTTTACAGAGTATCCATGATGTTTTACATAGTGGATACACCAATTTGCATTCCCATCCACAAGGGACAGGTGTTCTCTTTTCTCCACATCCTTTTCAAGATCTGTTATCTCTCTTTTCTTATTTTTTTTTTAATAATAGCCATTCTAAAACAGGTGAAGTGAAATCTCATTGAGGTTTTGATTTGTTGTTTCCCTGATGATCAGTTGTACTGAACATCTTTCTATGTGCCTATTGGTCATCTGTATGTCTTCTTTGGAAAAGTGTGTTTCAGATCCTTTGTCTACTTTCAAATTGCATCATAGTTTGTTTATTTGTTTTTCACTATGTATATATTAACCCCTTATGATTTATAAATATTTTCTCCCAGTCTGTAGGTTATTATTTTTTTTTTAAAGAAAGATGTGGCAGGAATAAGGTGGTTAGGCAGGCAGGAAGGAAGAGAGAAAGAGAAAGCACTTTTTTTTATTTTTTTAATTTAGTTGTTCACGTTGTTTGTTTACCCTGCCCTCAGTCTTGAAGTTAGGACCTTGGGATATATGTGGAACGATTCCCGGGGTGTATTAGACTACTAGTTCACCGGAACCTGCCCCTTAGGTTACCTTTTAATTTTATTCATGGTTTCTTTTGCTGCATAAAAGCTTATTAGTTTTATTTTGTCTCACTTGTTGAATTTTGTATTTGTTACTTTTGCTTTTGGTGTGAAATCTAAAAACTCATCACCAAGACTGATGACAAGAAGCTTACACCTATGGTTTCTTCTAGTATTTTTATGGTTTTAGACCTTAAATTTATATCTTTAAATTATTTTGAATTAATTTTTGGTGTATGCTGTAAGGTAGTGATCCTGTTTCATTCTTTTGCATATCACTGCCTAGTGTTTCCAACATCATTTATTGAAGAGTGTGTCTTTTCTCAGTTGTGCATTCTTGGCTCATATGTCATGTATTAATTGACCTGATATGTGCTGGGGGTAAGTATTTATTTCTGGGGTCTCAGTTCTGCTACATTGCTCTATATATCTATTTTCGTGGCAATAGTATACTGTTTTGATCACTATGGTTTTTTCGTTTTGAACTTTTTTTCATATTTTACTTTACACATGGGCAGGTCATAGTACTAGTGGAGCAAATATAAAATTATTTCTTCACCCCAGTGATCTTTACTCAAAATACTGTAATCCTTTTTTCTTCCAGAAGTTTTCCCTTTGAAATTATCTATCTTTTATCATATGCTAGTACCTGGGGTTATGATGTGTTCCTTGCTTTTACAGAATTTATGTATAAATTAGGTGCTAAATATCAGGATGGGCTTCATTCAAGTCTCTTTGTGGTAAATATAGAAATCTTCAACCTCAGATTCTGAAGGATTGAACACAAGATAGCAATTTGATACTGATTTCTAAAATAACCATCCCCCTTCCTCAGTTGCATTCTTGTCTTAAGCCCACCTAGATGCTTCTGGGACATTTCTTTTCGTTGTTTTATGCACAAAGAAAACTGCAGTTGGCACTATTTTTTCATTTATTTGTTGTCTGCTAATGAACCTCTGTTCCCCTGCATGTGGTGATTACATGTACTGTTGCTTGTCTTTGAAATGGCCTTAACACGCCGAAGATTTCTTTAGACCATTTGTGAGAATTTGACCTAGACATGATGATCAGATTCTCTTACCTGGAACTGAAAGAGGCAGTTTTCATAGATGATGTGGATGACAATATAAAAAACTAGGGATTTGATGCTAGCCGTCTTCCTCTGTGTCCCAGAGAATTAGATAAAGCCCAAATATGGAAAGGAGAGGAAGTATGAAGGAGAGGTACAAAAAAGAAAAGAGAGAAATATGAAGAAACAGTGCTGATTTATTATCTGACTCTATTATTTCCTAATGTTATCAGCTTTATCTTTTAAACATTTTAAAAAAAGTTTTTATTTTCTTTCTGCTTATGTAATGGGGTGGGCAGACCACATAACTCCACATTATGCCACTTAGGCATGTGGATTGTTTTAAAGTAAAGGCAATTAGGCCTGAAAGGATTCAGAGAGAGCATTTTCTAAAGGAAATGAGATGCAAGGCATGTTCCAGAAAGTGAGTTATCACTGGAGTTGATTCCAATGAAAATGAGCAAATGTGATCGAGGGGATTCGCAAGGTCTGCTTGGTCAGAATCCTTCCTGGGTCCAGTCATTTCTGCAAGGCACTTTCACCTAGAGTTTACTAGTTGTTTTGTTTATCTTCCTGTGAATTGCCTTCCCTTCCCTTTCAAGTCCCAGAGCTCTACCGTCTTTTCATGTGTACTTCATTTACCTTAGTGTTTATGAGCCACTCGTGTCAGTGTCAGATCCCTGCACATACATAATTGAGTTGGATTTTTTGCCTGTTAATCTAATCCTTTTCCAGAATAGAGGATATTCTTTTTCCTCCCCAACAGTTGCTGGCAACATGCAGTACTTGTCAATGCTGCTCATCAGGGATTTCAGCTCCCTACCTCTGGTCACATGATGAAATTACCCTTCCTGCCCCACTCAGCTCTTTTGATTGAAAGGGCTATTTGATCAGTTCTGGACAATGAGTTGTATGCTGAAGTTACAGGTGCCACTTCTAAGATGAGTATTTTATTCTAGGGAAAAAAACTCAGGGACATCCAGAGTTCTTTCGCTCCTCCATGGAAACTGGGGCATTTGAAATGGTGTCTGCTCCCTCAGTCTGGGTCCTACCATGAAACAACCAGGAGTGGGAGATCCCAGCTAAATTAAGGAAAGTGCAACATGAGTAAGACATGTACTTCCTTAATTATAAGCCATTATGATTTTGAGGTAGTTTGGCTAGTGTAGGTTAAATTAACTTATTTGGAATGACATATTAAACACACACACACACACACACACACACACACACACACATAAAGCTTCAAATAATAAAGCCAGCTGATTTCTGAAATAAAGATAGTAGTTTGAGACCTTTTATAGCCCCTCTTTGAAGGCATGAAAGTGACCTATGTGTCAGGGAAAGGTTTTGTGTTTCTGGCGATGATAATAGAAAACTCACCTTTGTGATTTTTTTTTTTTTTTTTGGTTTTGTATTATAGTAATAAAATCATGTTTTTGGATAAGGATGACTCTAAGGAAAGATGATTTAAAATTTAATTTGACTTGTTTGTCATAAGAGACAATGAAATCTAAAATAATAGGTCAACTTGAATAACTTACCCAAGGAAATCTCTGTATCAGGAAAGGTGAAGCTGTGGGTTTGGTGGTGTGGTAAAATAAAAACATAAACATTTGTACTTGTTCTTAGCACACAGTCCGCTAAGCCCCTTTGAATCTGTGGAATGATAAAACTGTCTTTTGCATGCTAGTGAGATGATTGGTGGCTGTGGGTCACTTTATAACTTCAGGGTGGGATCTGTCACCAGAAAGATCCAGCTATGATTAGAGGATTAGAACTTGAAGAATATCCACCAACCTCCAGGGAGGAAAGAAAAGCTAAGATTGCATTAGTTGATGACCACCAGTTGAATCAATCATGTCTACGTAAAGAAACCTTCACTGAAACCCTGAAATTGTGGTGTCCAGGGGAATTTAGGTGGGAGAATGCACTCATGGGCTGAAAGGGTAGCCCTTGCAGAAAGTCATGGGAATTATGAGCCCCTATGCACTTCACAGTATTGGACCTTACACTTCTTTTCCATTTGCCACTTCCTGAATGGTATTCTTGATAATAAATCACAAATAGTAAGTAAAATGTTTTTCAGACTTCCTGAGCTATTCTAGCAAATTACTAAAACTGAAAGGATAGCGCTGTGGGACTCCAGATTTTGCAGTCAAATTGCATGAAGTATGGGTTGTTTGGGGACCCAATGCATGTAACTGGCATCTAAAACGAGAGCATTGTGAGGCATGTGGGACTGAGTCCTTAAAGCTGTGTAGTCAGACATTAACTTTAGGACATAATTATGTTATAATTCATAATTACATTGAATTGTAGGACACTAACTCAGTGTTTGGAGCATTGGGAAAAGGTTGGTATGGGAAAAAAAAGCAACAAAACCCACACATTTGGTGCCAAAAGCGTGGTGAGTAAATTCAGCTCAGATGGAAACCAGACAGCAGTCCTTAGCAACTTGCACACATCCTGGGACTTGGGTTTGAATTTCCAGGATATATTATGAGTAGAAATTTCTCCCTTCTTGGTTAAGGCAAATACTGCCACATGCCCATTTTTCTTTAGTGGCAAAGAATAAAGCACACTCCATTTGCAGGGGATAATCAAAGCTTCTGGAACCTCAGATTGACAAAACCTGTGGAATCGTATAATACTTGAGATGAAGATGATCATAGGAGTTACATAAGCTTGCAAATGAGCAAACAGAATTCCCAGCAAAAGAGGATGATGACTTTAATCAGGAGAAACCACTGAGGTTGTTGTTTCAATCCTGAATATAATTTCACACATAGTATTTGCTAAAGGATTGCATGTATTTTTATCAGATAAAAAGAAGAGTTAAATTGACTTTAACGATTGGGGCCGGAACATCTGAGAGAGTGTAGGTGGCATGTATAAGGTTATACAGCTAATCAAGTGACAAAGTCAGAGAGAGAAGGTTAAGACTCATTGCCTTTGAACTGCCCGGGTAGTGATTGTGCAGCTTCAGCTTGGAGAGAGTAGAAAGGGTCCTGACAGCAGTGTTTTTATGTTAAACATTTATTGTACGTGTTTTTATGACATTCGTTATCTCTGTAGTACTCTGTAGAACTACCTCATAGTTTCATTCTAATTGAAATTTGAATACATTTTTCTAACAAAAATTACTTTTAGGTTTATTTTTGCAACAGAACTTGTACAGACACCAGAACAGTGTGTTGTTATCATTCTACTGATGATGTAGCATATGATGAGAGAGTTTTGTGCTTCTCCCAGGACTAATGTGGCAGAGAACAGTGGAAAATGCTTCCCTCAGCTGAAGTCATTAAAAATAACAATAGTGGAAAGGTTCTAGTGGGACTCCAATTTATTCACTCATCTATCAGGTAAATATTTATTGAGCCCCTACTATTTGTTAAACAATATTCTAGAAACAGGAGATACAGTGGCAAATACAAAAGAAAATTTTTTTTCCTAATTGAGCATATGGTTTCTAGGAGGAAAAAAAAAAAAAAAAGGACAGTAAACAAAGGATTAATTAAGTGCATGATAGCTTACAAAGTAATTACAATACATTAGGAAGGTAAAAGGCAGAGTGATAATTGCAGGAGTTATTACTATTTTTATAGAATGGTCAGGAAAGGCTGATCTAATGAAATGGTATTTGATTAAAGACATGTAGGAGTTTCCAGTTCCACATATAAAGACCTTAGAGTTGCCATTCTGTGCTAATAACAAATGAAAAACTAAACTTAGTGGAAAATCAGCAACTTTTCTTGGATCCTTAAGAGAAGAAGGTCACAGGGTAAACCGTTCCCTTGAGATTGAAGCAACAGACAAGATAAATACCGGAAGTGCTGGTTTTCCACAGCAGAAACCTGCAAGCTACCAGGAACCAGAGTGGGAAGGAATACCCCAACTGCAATGGATGTCTTGCTGTAGACTCAGTGTGGACAAGTCTGAGCACTAAAAACTCTGGGGGATCCAGTCACACAGTAGACCCCTCTATACTGTGATATTTGCATTCAGGAGTTTGACTAGATTCTCACAGTGAATATAAAGAAACATTTCCACTTGCCTATGGCAAAGGGGAAGGAAAAGGAGATGTTTTGAAATAAACCAAATCACCCTGCTCGTCTTAAGAAGTCCTGCCATCAAGAAACCAGAGGCTAACCTACGGGGGTTTTTATGAGAGCCTCACTCTATTGAGGAAGGGAAATACCTCTGGCCCACTCTCGTCATCTTGCCACATTTAAGAAGGGAAAAAATTACTAAGAACTAGTTGTGAAGGTCACAGTCCAGAGGCAAAGACTCACTGAAAGACTAAGACTTAATCGTAGGACTGAAGAATGCTTCTCCACCCTGCTCCCCACACTGTATCACCAGACTACTAAAGACTTGCTTACAGCACTGCCTCCTACCCAGTACATCACATCCAGCTATCAAGAAAATATTGGAAAACATATTTAAGGGGAAAAAAAGCACAATTTAAATAGACGGATCAAAGCACCTGAACCAGAAATGGCAAGGATGCTGCAATTACCTGACTAGAAATTTAAGAAGCTATGATTAGTATGCAAAAGACTCTTATGGACAAAGCTGATAGCATACCAGAACAGATGGGCAATGTAAATAAAGGATATGAATTGTAAGAAAGAACCAGAATGAAACTATAGTAAAAAGCATTGCGACATAATGCTTTGATGGACTTACAAGTAGAATAGATGTGGCTGAGAAAAGACTGAGCTTGAGAATATATTAGTAGAAACCTTGAAAACTGAAAAACAAAGAGACAAAAGACTGAAAAAGCATATTTAAATACTGTGGGACAACTATAAAAGGTGAAGCATACAAGAAACAAGAATATAGTGGGACAACTATAAAAGGTGAAGCATACAAGAAACAAGAATACCAGAAGAGAGAAAGAAAAAGAACTATTTGAAACAATGACTGAGCACTTCCACAAATTATTATCTATGATTATTCCAGTCATAGATACAGGAAGTTCAGAGAGCATCAAAAAGAATAAATGTAAAGTAACAACAACAAAAAACAACATGTCACTGAGGCATATCAGAAAATAAAAGATAAAGAAAAAATCTTGAAATAGGTCAAAGAAACATTTTTCCTAAAGAGAAGTATTACATCTGATTTCTTCCCAAAAACCATACAAACAAGAAGAAAGTATAGTGAAATATTAAGTATTATGAGAGAAAAAAGCTTTTAATCTAGAATTCTGTACCTGCCAAATAATCTTTCAAAAGTGAAGAAGAAATAAAGACTTTTTTTCAGACAAACACAAATTGAAAGGATTTACTGCCAAGAGACTCACCTTGTAAGAAAAGTTAAAAGAAGTTCTTTAGAGAGAATGGAAATGATATAGGTAAAGAAATTGGATCTACATAAAGAAAGGAAGAACACTGAAAAGGGGAGTAAGTAAAAGTAAAATAAAAATCTTTACATTTCTTATCTTAATTGATATAACAGATAACTATGTCGGAAATAATTTTTTTATACCATATCTATGTCTAGAGATCTAGCTATCTATCCTCTATCTGCCTATCATATATTTTGTTTATCATCATTCAACTGCACACACACACTGACAGTCTCAGACCTACAATGGTTCAATTTACACATGTTCAACTTTGCAGTAGTACAAAAACAATACACATCCAGTAGAGATAACACTGTCATGGTGACATCCTTATCATATAGCAGTTAATTTTAGTTCAATGCTTTAAAAGTCTTCAGACTTTTTATATGTATACTTTCAAATGTATACATTGATGGTGAAAACCACACACAATCGTTTCACTTTTAGTTTATTAAACAATAAATTATACGAGATAATCAATGCTTTATCACAAAATAAGTTGTTTTTTATTAGATGACTTTGCCCAACTTTAGGTTAATGTAAGTGTTGTGAGCATGCTTCAGATAGACTAGGCTATGATATCCCATAGGTTAGGATTATTAAATGTATTTTGAATTTATGGTGAGCTTATTGGGACATAAACCATCATAAGTGTGTATACAGATCTGTATGTGGACCTGTCTACAGATCTTCTTATTTGGCATGTATATAGAGTATTCGTCTCTGTACATAAGTAAGTGAAATGAATGATAGTAATGATATAAGGGGTGAAGGAGAGGAATGAAGATAATTTGGTTAGTACAAGGTGCTCTTACTACCTATCAAGTGGCATAGTGTTATTTGAAAATAGACTTAGATTATTTGTAAGTGTATATTACAAACTGTAGGGCAATAACTAAAAATAGCAAAAAATAAAGTATAACTAATATGCTAAAAAGAAGAAAAAATAACATCATATGAAATGCCAAGTTAAATCCACTAAAAGACATAAAAAAAATTGGAAGACCAAAATAGGAATGAAGAACAAGTGGCAATAAATGGAAGTAGCAACACATATAGTGAAAATTAAACCCCAAATAATAATGATTATTTTGAATATTTTGGTATAAAAAGTGATTATTAGAGAATCAAAAACAAAAACAAAATAAGATCCAATCACATGTTATCTACACATAATCCACTTTAAATATAAAGACTCATGTGGATTAAAAGTAATTCAATGAAGATAATATAAATAGTCTATGCTAATGTACTACCATAGTTGGAGAATTCAAATCCCCTGTATAAGAATAGATAAATCCTGTAGTCAAAAAGATCATTAAGGACACAGTTGAACTCAACATCACCATCAATCAATTGAACATAATAGGCATCTATGGACCACTTTCACCAACAATAACTGAGTACACATCGTTCTCAAACTCACATGGAACATTTACCAAGATAGACTACAGTTTGGACTATAAAACATAACTTAACAAATTTAAAAAATAGAAATAATACAATGCCTGCTCTCAGACCATGAAATTAAACTAGAAATCAATAGTGGAATTATAATTATAAAATCCCCAAACACGTGAGGTTAAACAATATACTTTGAAATAATTCAAAAATCAGAAAAGAAATCCCAGGGAAAATTAGAAATTATTTTAAGCTAAATGCAAATGAAAACTCAACTTATCAAAAATGTGGGATCCAAGATGTGCCCCGGTGGCCTAGCAGTCTAGTACACTTGGGAGCTGTCCGATATACAACCTGAGGTCCCTGGTTCAAGACCTGGGCTGTGGGGAACAACCAATGTGAATAACAAAATAAAAATAAATAAATAAAGCTTTTCCTCCTCCTCTCTCTTCCTACCCGTTTGCCTACCCACCTTCATTCCTGTCTGTAGCTTTCCTTTAAAAAAATGTGGATGCAATGAATATAATGCTTATAAGGAAATTTATAGCATTTCATATATAGAGAACGCACATATTAGTAAAGAAGAAATATTTTAAATCAAGAACCTAAGTTTCTACCACAGGAAATAAAAAAAGGAAAATTAAGTCCAGGGTAAGTAGAAGAAATGAAATAGTAAGATTAAAAGCAGAAATCAGTCAAGTTGGAAACAGAAAATCAACAAAGAAAATCCATGAGACCAAAAGCTCTTCTTTTGAAAAGATCAATAAAATTGATTATCTCTAGTCAGGCTAAATAAGGAAAAAAGAGAAAAGACACAAATGACAATATCAGAAATGAATAAGGGACATCACTATAGATCATATAAACTTTAGAAGGACAATAGTAGCTCTATGCTCCAAACATTGATACCTATATGAAGCACATCAATTACTTGAAAGACATAATCTGCCCAAACTCACATAAGAAGACATAGACAATTTGAATAGGTTTATAACTATTGAAGATATAAAATTAATTAGTAACATTCCAAAAAGAGAACATCAGGCCCAGAGAGTCGCTGCTGAATTCTACCAAACATTTAAGGAAAAAATATGTTTCATTATAATATTTTCCACTGAATAGAAACCAAGGGAAGTTTTTTTTCTAATTTATTCTGTGAGGTCAGCTTTACCCTAATATTAACAATGACAAGAAAAATACAGAACACTATCCATTGTGAATATAGATGTAAGAATCCTCAACCAAATATTAGCAAAATTAATCCAACAATGTACAAAAAGAATTATATAGCAGGATCAAGCTGGATTTATCTCAAACTTGTAAGACTGGTTCAACATTTAAAATAAATGAATGCAATGTATCACATCAACAAGTCAGAAGAGAAAAATCACATGATTATATCAATAGGTACACAAAAATAATCCAAAACTCTTTTATGATACAAGCTCTCAGTAAACTAAGAATAGAGGGGAATTTATTCAACTTGATAAAGAATAGCTACAAAATACCTGCAGTTAAGAGCATCTATGATGGTAAGAAATTTAAAGCTTTCCCACTAAGATGAGGAATAAGGCAAGGAAGTTCCCTCTCACCACTCCTTTTCAACATTGTACTGGAAGTGCTAGCTAGGCAATAAGAAGAAAAAGAAATAAAAGTATATATCTTAAATGGAAGTTATAGAACTGTTCACATTTGGCATGGCTCTCTATGAAAAAAAAATCCATAATAATTGACAAAAAACAATTTCTAAAGCTTAATAAGCAATTATAACAAGGTTGCAGGATGCAAGAATAATATCACTCTCCTGTGCAATGGACAAGTGGAGTTTCAAATTTAAAACACGTTGTCACTTATATTATTATCCCTCCAAATTAAATACTTACACATATACCTAAAAAGGTGCATACAGTCTATATGAGTAAAACTGTAACATATATATATGAAATCAAAGAACAACTAAATAAATGGAAGGAAATATCATGTTTTATGAATGCAGACTCATATTGTTAAGATATCGATTCTTCCTACCCTGATCTATAGATTCAACGCAATCTCAATAAAAATCACAGAAAGTTACTTTGCAAATATAATCCCAAGTTTATATGAGTTAAAAGACTCAGAATAGCCAACACAATATTGAAAATCAAATTTGGAGTACAGATGCTACCCAGCTTCAAGATTTACTACTTAGTATACTAATTAAGATACTGTGATATTGTTGAAATTGTGCATACATACATACATACATACATATATATACATATTTATATAGAGAGAAAGTGACAAATAGGTAGATAGATTGATAGATATAAAGAGAATCCCACAATAACCTCAAATAAATATGGTCAATTAATATTTTACAATGGAGCAAAACTAGTCTTTTAAACAAATGATGCAGGATCAAAAGGATACTCACAGGCAAAAAAAAGTCTAGAGACAGATCTTACATCTTTAGTAAAAATCAACTAAGTATGCTTAATAAACTCCAATAGAAAACACAAAAAGATGGAATTCCTAGAAGGTTATGTAGAAAAAAACGTAGGTAAATTTGGGGGTAGTGGTGTCTTTTTAGATAAAATATCAAACCTGAAATCCACAAAAGAAATAATTGATTAGCTGGACTTCTTAAAATTGAAAACTTCTGCTCTGTGAAAGACAATGTCAAGCAAATGAGAAGACAAGTTACACACAGGGAGGAAATACTTGAAAACACATCTGCTGAAGGACTGGCATCCAAAATATACTATATACAGAAATCTTAAAATTCTATAAGAAATCAGTTTAATCAAAACTGATCCAAAATCACTGGGCAATGATGGAGAACACTTGGCGATTTGGTGGCGAGAGCGGTGTGCTGACATATATCTAAGGAATGGGGAACCTATACATATGAAGCTATCTTAATGTGTAGACTACTACAATAAAAGCAAAATCTTTAAAAGGGAGGGAGGCAAAGAGCTTAATATATAATTCCCCAGAGAAGATAAGTATTAGAATGTAAGTACATGAAAAGATACTCCACATCATATTCTCATGAGGGAAATAAAAATTAAAGCAATAGTTTATGTATCACTGTAAAGTTGTTAGAATGATTAGAATCCAAAACAGTCACAATGACAAATATTGGCAAGGAATTGGAACAATAGGAATTCATTTATTACTGACTGTCAGGAAAGTGAAATTGAAAAGCTGCTTTGAAACAGTATTGAATATTAGTCTCTTATAAAACATACTCCTACCATGGGGTACAGAAATTGTGACTCTGGTATTTACCCAAAGAAATTTACCCAAATGAAAACTTATATCCACGTGAAAGTCTGCACATGGGTGTTTATGACAGCTCTATCTATAATTGAAAAAATTTGGAAGTAGCCAAGATGTCCTTCAGTAGGTGAATTGATAAATGAACTATAGTTCATTCAAACAATGAAATATTCAGCAGTAAAAAGAAATGAGCTATTAAGTTATGAAAGCATAGAAGAAACTTAAATGACTATTACTAAGTGAGCGAAACTAGTCATAAAAGGCTATAAATTGTATGATTCCAACCATACGGAATTCTGAAAAAGGAAAAACTGTGAGATAGGAAAAAATATCAACTTTGCCAAGGTTTAGGGAGAGAGGAATGAATAGGTAAGCCACAGAGGATTTTTGGAGCAGTAAAAATACTCTGCAGACTTACAATGATGGATAAATGTCTTTATACATCCAGTCAAACTTTTGGAATGTACAACACAAAAAGTAAACTCTAATGTAAATAATAGACTTTGGGTGATAAAGATATGTTGATGAAGGTTTGTTGATTGTGACAAATGCACCCCTCCGGTGGGAAACATTGATAAATCAGGGATTATGCAGATGTGTTGCCTGTTACAGAGAGGAAAATCTCTGCACTTTTTTTCCCTTAATTTTGCTGTGAATCCAAAACTTCTGTAAAATAATGGCCACACACACACACACACACACACACACACACATACACACACACACACACATACACACACACACATACACACACACACACACGCACACACACACAGCTTGAAAGAAGTTAGAGATTTCCCTGCAGGAAGTGTTTTAAGCAAAGGAGAATAACATGAGCAAGACATCAGGTAAGAACATTCTTCCTGTGTGTGATCAGTATCAGGAAGACCATTGTGACTGGAACAGAATGAACAAAGAAGAAAATGTAGCAGATGGAAGTAGAAGTTCAGGAAATTCCAGGAGAAATATCAAGTAAGTTATTATAGGGCCACTGAATGTCTTTAGCTTTAATTTTCAATGAGAGAGGAAGTCATTGTAAAGCTCTCAGCAGAGCAGTCAGATTGTCTGCTACATAGTAGTAGACTTAAATCTAATGATATTAACAGCATAAGAAATGGGTGAACTACATAGTATAATCAAATGACAACATTTGTTGAAATGGATTAGAAAAAAATAAGACCCAGCTTTATGCTATTTAGAAAAGTAGTTTGAATATAAAAGTACAGGTACGTAAAAATAAAATGATGTAGAAAGTTATAGCTGCAATCTCTAATCAAAATAAAGCTGATATGATAATATTAACACCAGACAGGCAACATTACCAGAGACAAAGCAAGATATTTCATAATGATAAACATGTCAAGCTTTCAGAATGACATAGCAATCATAAACGTGCCTGTCACTAAGAATAGAGCTTCAAAATACAAGAAGCAAAATTGACATTGCTAAAAATAAACAAAACCTCAACTGTAGTTGGAGACTTTAACATAGCTCAAAATAGGAAGAAAAAGGTGGAGAGGAGGAAGGGAAGAGAAGAGCAGAGGAAAAATAAAGCAAAAAAAAATCCCACAAAGATACAACAGATTAGAATATTATCAAATGTAACCCAACTTACATTTATATAATGTAGCAAACAGTTAAATGGATATTAATTTCAAGTTCAATGGAATTTCCACATAGAGACCACATTCTGAGTCATAAAATCAAGTCTCAATAAATTTGAAATAATTGAAATCTTTAAAAGTATGTTCTTGGACTATAGAAAATTAAATTAGAAATCAATAAAAAGATCGGGAATTCTCTTAACATTTGGAAATTATAGATAAAGGTAGAAATAATGAGGGGGTTTAGAAACTCAAAATGAATGGCTATTAAAACAATATTAATTTTGGGGGCTTGAGGCTAAAGCAGATCTTAGAAATTATTAGCTATAAATGTTTGGAACTGGAAGGGTGAAAAATTCAAAATCATTGGTCTAAGCTTTTATGCTAAGAAAATAAAAAGGAAAAATAAATTTAATCTGAAGTAATCAGAAGGAAATAAATTTTAAAAACATGAGAGTGGACACCAGAAAACATAGAAAATATAAAAGCAACAGAGTAAAATCACCAATACTGAAAATTATTTTTTTGGAAATATGAATTCAACTGAGAAATAAGGGTGATAAAGAAAAAGGGGAAAATGCAGTGAGTGCAGGATTATCATTTCAGGTTTTAATTACGAACATCAGAAATGAAAGAGAAGAGCATTATAGACCATAGGACCAATACTCCCAATCTAATAAGGAATAACTGGGAAAAACACATCATCACCGTTTTTGTTGATTCATCAGAGCTATGGTCACAGGGCAATAAGGTAATCTGAAGTCTAAGAAAAGAGAGTTCCTTGTTTTGGAGACAAATAAGTGTAGGAGGAAGAGCCAGGGAGCACCAAACAAATGGATAAGAAGAATTCTGTTAACATTTTAAATGAAAGACTAAATGACAAGTGTGAGCTTCCATCAGAGTATAACCCATGGAAGTCACAGGTACAAGAAAAGATTCCACCCATTCCCGGGCTTATGTCCATGGGCTGCCTTTGATGTGCCAGAGAAAGCTTGCAACAGGTGTTATACTGTCAAAATAATCCTTCAAGGGAAGAACATAGTTTGACAACTACTAGCTGCTTCCAGCATTTACATTGAAGTTACATTCATCAAGAGTGTCACATTGAGTGTGTGATCTAATATACATAAATTGGTGGAATGAAATAAAGTTTCCAAATACTAATTTTTTACAAAGTCATTAAAGAAATTCAGTGGCAAAATAAAACCTCTTTAAGAAAAAGTACTGCAATGATTGGACATCTGTAAGGGATAGCACAAAAAAATCCTTGATCCCTTACTTCATAAAAAATCAACCAGCAAATAAATACTGAAACTACAGTCTGGAGACAAGAAAGCAATAATTGCAATATATTTATCTGGCCAACGACATAGCCAGGATATATTATTTTAAAAACTTTTTTTTTAAAGTAAGGCACTATTAGTTTACAACATAGTATGTTGCGTCGGTTCACTCTTCAAATGTATACCATACCATGACCGCTACCAAATTTCTAATAGACTTTCACCACGGCCCATTGGGCTCCCTCTCTGATATGATTCCATCACCATCTTCTTTCCATCAGCTATGTTGTCAGAGTTCTCAGACACACACACACACACACACACACACACACACACACACCCCACATTATCCAGTCATCCATTGATGACCCTTATGTTATTTCCATATTTTAGGTATCTTCATAATGCTACAATTAGCATAAAAGTATATTTATATATATGAATTAATATTTGTTTATTTTTCAGATAGATACAGTGGAATGCCATAGTTCTATTTTTAATTTTTTGAGGAAACTCCCATACTGTTTTCCAAAATAATGACACCAATTTACATTCCCACAGTGTATAAGAGTTATGCTTTTACCCAACCCTTGTTAGCACTTCTAGTTTCTAGCCTTTTTGATATAGACCATTTTCACCGGTGTGAGTTAATAGGATATCTCATTGTAAGTCTGATTTGTATTTTCCTTATGAAAGTGGATGATGAGCGTTTTTTTCACTGTGTTGGCTGTTTGTATGTCTTTCTTGGAAAAGTGACTATTCATATCTTGTATTCTTGGGAGTTGTTGGATTTGTTGTTGCTGTTGGTGAGTTGTGTATGTTCTTTATGTATCTTTTATATTAACCGCTTGTAAGATGATCTGAAAATAACTTTTCCTGTTCAGTTGGATATCTTTCTGTTCTGATGAGAGTTTCTTTTGTTGTGAGAAACTTTTTAGTTTACACAAAAAATTGCAATCCTACTTGCTTTTTTTTATTCTGTTTCCTTTGCCATTGGAGTCAAGCCCCCAAAGATATCTCTAAGGTCAATGTCATGGAATATATCTTCTGTGTTTTCTTCTATATATTTTATGGTTTCAGGTCACCCATCCAGGTCTTTAATACATTTACTCCATCCACAGTTAATTATTGGTTACAGTGTTAGAAAGTGATCTGGTTTCATTTTTTTGCCCATGACTGCTCAGTATTCCCATCGTTACTTGTTTCCCAACACCGCTTTCCTTTCTCCATTGCTTGATTTTGGCTCCATTGTAGACAATCCATATATGCATGAGCTTATTTCTGAATTCTCATTTCTACTCCATTGCTCTGTGTGCTTGTTTTAATTCCAGTATCATATTGTTTTACTATTGTTTCATAGTATTGTTTGAAATTGGTAGTGTAATACCTCCATCTTTCTTCCTTTTGTCTTGTGATTACTTTGTCTATCTTGGGTCTTTTGTGGTTCCATGTAAATTCTAGCATTGCTCTATTTCTTTGAAAAATGCCATTGAAATTTTGTTAAGGATTCTACTGAATATGCGTATTACTTTAGTTAATATGGGCATTTTAACAATGTCAATTCTTCCTATCCATGAGCACAAATATCTATCTCTTTGTCTTTTATTTCTTTTAGTAGTTCTTGTTTTCAGTCTTGCACCTCCTTTGCTAATTCCTATTTCTTTCTTTTTGATGTAATTATAAAGTAGATTGTTTTCTTAATTTTTCTTCTAAAACACTGTTGGTACCTAGATATACAACAAAGTTTTGTATTTTAAAAATGTGTATCCTGCCACTTTAGTCATTGCTTCTAACAGCTTTTTAATGGCGTCTTTACAGTTTTCTATGTATAGTATCATGTCATTTGCAAATAGTGACAGTGTTGCTTCTTTTCCAACTTGGATACTTTTTTTTTTTCCTTTTTCTTGTATAATTTCTCTGACTGGAATTTTCAATAGTATGTTGAAAAGTAATGCACATCCTTGTCTTTTACCTGATCTCAGAGGAAAAACTGAGTTTCTTACAACTGAATATGATGTTATTTTGGGTTTTGACATTACAGCCTTTATCATGTTGAAATATGTTGAAATATGTTCCTTTTGTCTGTATTTTATTAAGCTGTTATCATAAATAGGTGCTGAATTGTGACATTTTTCTGCATCTATTATTATGATCACATAAATGCTATGCTTTTTGTTGATGTATTATTTACATTAATTGATTTATATATGTTGAACCATCATTTTATTCCTAAAATATATCCCACTTGGTCATGATTTACAACCCTTTTTATCTATTGTTGAATTCTTAGATTGTCAAGATTTTGAGGATTTTTGCATCTATCTTGGTAAGAGTATTAATCATTAGTTTTTTTTTCTGTGATATCATTTTCTGCTTTTGATATCAGGGTAATGTTGACCTTATCAAATAGCTTTACAAGTATTCCCTCTTCACTTTTTAAAAAGAATTTGGAGATAGGTACTAGATTTTCTTTGAAGGTTGGTAAAACTCATTAGTGAAGTCAATATGTCCTGGCTTTTTTATTTTCTTGAGAGGGGAATGGGAGATTTTTGATTACTGTTTCAGTTCCGTACTTGTGATTGGTCTGCTCAGGTTCTTTTATTTTTTCCTTACAAAATCTTAGAAGACTGTATGATTCTATGAATTTTTCCTCTTATCCTGAATAATCTGATTTTTAGCATATAAATGTCTATAGCTCCTGATGAAGATTTATTATGTTTGTCTGAAGGAGGTAAGCCCAGGATATTGCTATTCTGCATTAATTGTATCTAAGAGATCTAAAAATCTATTCTATGGTGTAATTCTATCATGGCTTCTCAAATTTTCATCCCTTGGTGTGAATGTTTTCATTGTGTTTGTGGAAGTCTCTATAAATAGGAAGAACACCACTGCTGCAGTTAGGTTACTGTATATGCAAAGGTGAAAGGATTTTATAAATGCAAGTGAAGCTAAAAATTCATTAACTTTAATCAACAGGAATATTATCTTGTGTGGAGAGCATTTAAAAAGAGACTCAAAGCAGAAGAAACTCTCTTCTGCTGGTTTTAAAGAGCAAACTTTCATTTTATACATTACATGTAGATGAATGTAGCTTCTAGGAGTTGGGAGCCTCAGTTCTACAAACGCAAGACAATAAATTCTGCCAAAAGCCCAAAGGACCTTGAAAGAGGACATCTGATTCCAGATGAAATACCAGGCCCCACCATCACGTTGATTATAGTTTTATTCTGGCCAGACCTAACAAAAGTGTCCCAAGGCTCCTGATGCACAGAAGCCAGAAGATAATAATGTATATGGCAATAAATGTATGCTAAGTCACTCCATAATCCATGGTAATTTTTTTCCATTGTAACTTATCAGACTTTCATAAAAGCGTACCTTACATTGTGTGCCTATCTTTCACTGAAAACAATTTCCACACTGGTTTGATTACTTCTAAACCACAACTACTGCTCACCATCTTTTTTTATTACAAAATATCCAAATAGTCATATAGAGAAGCAGAAAAGAGTTTAAAGGGATGAGGTCTCAGTTGTATTCTTAGACTCCGTCTGCACAGTTTTGGGTCAGGGATTGAAGCTGTCTAAACAGAAGCATAGTAGAACACAAATTGGTGCTATCATCAACCATGCGGCTGTTGTGTATATACATGCGTATGCACATATACATGCTAGAAATGAAAAGCGATACTAAAATATATAAAAATTATGTGTCATACATATATATGGAAAATGGTCTTCCCATATACTTCATTTGAGTCACATACCTATCAGATGAATGTGTCCAGTTTGGGTCATCACATTTTTTAAAAAATTATTGACATGCATTATCAATAAAAGCTGATGGTAAAGGACACTGGTACAGTGTGGTGTGAAATATATATTGAGATGCAATGTCAATATTCAAAAATGAATGCAGCATTGTGAACAAAAAAATAAATTTCAGTAATTTATGGTAATTTGTTATGCAACAGTGGAAAACAAATAGATCATAAAATTACATAAGAAAATCAATTCTTTTTTAATTAGCAGAAGGTGGGAGCAGAGATAAATTGGGGTCAAATGGAAATGTTGGAGAAATATTAGAAATTTGGTGGTTAAATTTGTCATATATTGTCATATATTTGATAAAAAGCCAACATGCACGTCTGAAACTTATATTGTTATAAATTACAATTGACTCAATAAAAAATGAGGATTAGAAAGAAACAGCAGATTTGACAGTACTTCACAAAAGAAGACATATAAGTGGCAAAAAAAAATACATATGAGATGTGCAATGTCATTAGATACCCAGGAAATGCAGATTAAAACAATTTAACTATCTTTACATACCCAGACAGCACCACATTTTGTAAAAAGCAAAAAACAAAAAGACTAGATTAATTGGAAATATGTTTATTTCTGGTGGGCATATCATATGTTACAACCACTTTGGATAATAATTTAACAGTTTCTGATAGAGTTAAACATGCACCTACCTATTCTATGATCAAACAATTTCACTTGTAAGTACATTTATGCAAAAGAAATGAAAACATATATCCAAAAACATCTACAAATAAATTATAGAGGCATTCATTGCAATAGTTTAAAATTAGAAGTAAATTAAAATATTCATCAGTAGGAGAATGAATTAATAAATCTGTGAAATAATATTCAGCAATAAAGCATTTACATACTACTGAAATGTGCAATGATGTGAATGATTCTCAAACATACTTTATTGGGTAAAGAATCTCGATATTAGTTCTTACTGTATGATTTCTTACATATAAAATTCAGTAATAGGTGGAACAAAAATAGAGTTAAAAATGAGAATGATGATTTCTTCTAGAAGAAAAAGACTATAATGACAAAAGAGGATAAGAGAATTTTGGGGAGTGATGGAAATGTTTCTTCTTATGATTGGGTAGTACAGGTAAAAATATGTGAACAAAATTTGCTGTGTTTATATGAAACTTACATTTTTTTAAATGTTTCAAAAAGTTTGAAAGGAAGAATAGGTGGTGAAGATGAGTTAAAACAGTGAGTATCAACAATTGTTGAAGTTCTGTTGAAAAGAGCACTGAAGCAAGAGAGTGGTAGGAGCATGGTGTGAAGTTGGGGTCCAGAGAAGAACATTTAAAGTTTACATGTGAATAACATGTTAGCATGCTGGCTTTAATGCGCTAGTACAAAAGGTAGGCAATCACTAATGCAGAAGAGAAAGGGGTGATTAATTGGAATAGTGTCCTGGAATGGGTGAGACAAAAGAGGTGCCCAAAAGGGACAGTTGGTTTTAGAAAGAAATGTAATTCATCTAAAACAATAGGGAAGAGGGCAAGGACTACAGTATAGAATGAAAGAGAATTGTGAGGAGGCTCACACTAATTTTAGTGTGACTAGGGGGCTCCTGCAATCAACACTTACCAAATCTAATGCCTGCCTGATTTTCCTCACAAGATTGTGGTGAGGATCTAGTGAGACTAAGCTTGTGAAATAACAGAGCCTTATAAAATTAACAAATCTTGCTACACATGCTATAATGAATAAAGAAACTTGTCCTGAAATATCTTATGAGGTCATAGACTCCACAAAGATTGTTTACAGAAAATGGATTGATTTGGTGTGTGGGAGATTTAACCAGGTGATTTCTAAGTACCTTACTGATTTGAACCATCATGAAAAATGCTACAATAATCATGGGAGTACACATATCTCCTTGAGATCCTAATTTAGTGCACATATCTCTTTGCAATCCTGATTTTATTTAATTTTTTATATACATAGATGTAATATTACTGGATCATATGGAAGGTCTCTCTTTTTTTTTTTTTTTGAGGATCTTCCATGCTATATTCTGCAGTTACCGCATCAATTTACGTTACGACCAACAGTGCACAAGGGTTACCTTTTCTTCACCTCCTCACCAACACTTCTTATCTCTTATCTTTTTGGTAATAGTCACCAGACCTGGGGTAATAACTCATTGTGGTTTTGATTTGCATCTTACTGATGATTAGTGATGTTGAACACTGAATTTTCATGCTCTTACTGGCCATTTTTGCATCTTCTTTGGAAAAAATAATTCCATTAAGTTCCTTGACCCATTTTAATGGGAATTTTTTTGTTTAGCTGTTGTGTTGTATGATTCTTTTATATTTGATATTACCCTTATCAGATATATGGTTTTCAAATAGTTTCTCTTATCTGATAGCTTGCCTTTTTATTTGTTGACTGTTTCTTTTGACATGTGCAATCTAAGTGTCTATCAACATATGAGTGATAAAGGAAACATGGAAGATATATACACAAAGGAAAATCATTCAGTCATAAAGGAAGGAAAGCCTGCCATTTGCAAATGGATGAGTCCAGAAAATGTTATGATAAATTAAATATGTCAGTTACAGAAAGACAAATACTGCATGATCTCACTTATAAGTGAAATTTTTAAAAACTCAAACTCATAGAACCAAAGAGTAGAGCAGTATTTGCTGAAACTGAGAGACTGATTTCAATCAAAAGATACAAACATTTAGTTAAAAAATGATTAAGTTCTAGACATCTAATGCACAACATGTTGACTATAGTTAATACTGTACTGTATACTTGAAAATCTCCAAGAGTAGACATTAAGTGTTCGTACCATATACCGTATAAAAATGATGAGGTAGGCTGGTGGGTTTGTTAATGAACTTGAATGTGGTAATCATTTCACAATGTATGCATATATTAAATCATCATGTTGTCTGTTTCATGAAAATAAAATAAATTTTTAAAAGACAAGATTTGAAAAAAATAATAAAGATATTTTCTAAACACAATGAACAAATGCAAGACTGAAGTGGTAAAACAATGTAAAAGCACTGTGTGACCACTCTCTCTCTCGTAAGGCATAAGTTTCAGTAGCTCTATAAATAGTTCAAAGATTTAGATTGTATAGATCAAGGGATGAACAGACTTTGGAATGCCCCATCCCTTCTTAGAGTTATGGCTCTGTCATTTGCTGCTTATGTGACTCTGGAGGAACTTTATTTCCTCATCTATAACATAAAGAAATAAATTAATAAAGCAGTATGACTATATACTTATGAATATATTATAAATGCATACATTGAATAAATTCCCCAGTGTTGTAAGAATTAGATGGAATGACGTTTAAACAGTGTCTAGACTAGAGTAAGGCACAACTAGACCTTAGCATAGTTACTGGTAGTATGAATTATGATAGCATTTTCCTTATACTAAAAGGCAGAGGCATGGGAGAGCATGAAGGAGGAGAACAATTGAGACAATTGAAAGATCAGCAGCTCCCAAGACCTCCTTTTCATTCAAATTCAGTTTGGTAATTTGAAGAAAAGCAAATTATTATAAAATCTCAATACTGGCAAGAAACAATATTCATAAAAATTTGTAACCCATCATCAGAGAACTTTCTCCATTGTTAGTCGTACTTATCAAAAATACAACTCCATTGAAGTTTCTCTAAATCCTGCCTTAAACTAGCTTGCTAAAATGTGCCTCTCTGAAGAGGAAAGAAATTCTGAATAGTAGCTCTACTATAAATATATTTTGATAACTTTTATTTATAAAAATAGCCTGATAAATACCAGTCTGGAAACAATTCTAGCTTTCCTGAATAAAGAAGAAGGAAAAGAAGTAAAATTGGTTGATGTATCACTGTTAGAGAGTATACTTAAACTAAGGATGAGGTGAGAAAAGTGCAGGTAGATAGGAGAAATACATGATTAATATCTAAGTTATTAAACCAGGTTCCTATTGACCCCGGCATTTCTCTACGTCAAGGATCTACAAATGTTTTATCAAACAGATAAGATAGTAAATATTTAAGGTGTTGTGAACCACATGTAACCAGGAGTGTAATTATTAAATTCTGCTTTGTAGCATTAAATCAGCCATAGACAATGCAAAATAATGAGTATGGTTGTGTTTCAATAACACTTGATTGACATAAACAGGTGGCAAGTCTGGTCTAATCTCTGCAGTTAAATATCAAGGTCAAAGATTGTTTCTACAAAGTGTAACTGAGAATATCTGTAAAGAAGGTGAGTGAAATTAGCATTTATTGAGAGTCAATTATCTATTGAACTTACACACCATTCCGAAAAGAGGAACCACGATTGCTTATTTTCAACCATGAGGGTGCCTTCTGACACCTTGATGTTAGTTTCATGTTCTTTGAATTCAGATCAATTTCCAAAGCCTAAATTCTTTCCATTTCTCTAAAGTGAGGAATCATCAGGCACAATTTTGACAAATAAGAATGACTACAACACAACAAAGAAGAAGAATGAGTATAACTCAAGTCCCCGAAGAAGAAATTTTATAATGAAAATTGCTTTGAAAAAATCACATGGAACAGTTCTCCTCTTCCCACTCAAGAATACAAGACAAAGATGTCTCCAGTGATGATACTTTTTGTGAGGCTCCACTGACTTGTGCCAGTGAAAGGTAAGGGGGTAGATAACCCTGCACAAAATCAAGGGTCTCCAATGTTCAGTGCTTGCATACTTTTGGTAGACAACTCTATCTCTCAGGAGTTTGAGGTCCCTATGCTTTCCTTCTCCATCTCCATTTCCCTTCTGAAAAGAAACCAATGTCTGGTATTAGCTCTTTCTCTCTCATGTTGTTAGTTCCACCAGCTCCCTTTCATGTCATTTCTTCCATGAGGACAGCCCTATGGAATTTATGAGTCAATCCCCTAAATCCCCTTGCCCCAGCAAGATGAGAGTTGCCTGCTATTAGTCAGTTAAGACTGTTAATCCATTTTAAAATTTACATTAAGAACCATGTGACACCTTCACGGCTTCCATCATTTTACATTAATATTTGTCACATTGTTGGATTTCAACAACTACTTCAATAATATGTATGTAATATTCCCTTAGGAATATCAGGCATCAGTAAATCAGTAGTATTTGAAGAAAATAGGTAGACACTTAAATTCACAGCACCTATTTCCTTCAGATATTAAAGAATATGTGAGAAAGAAGCAGGGAAATATAGAAAATGGAGAGGGCAGATTACAAATGAATAATCTTGGTGCTCCTAAACCTTGTTTCTCTAGAGGAATGTGGGTATAGGAATGGACTGGGGAAATCAGAGCTCTAGGATCTGCAGGTATGGAAGAAAAAGCAGCACCTCAGAATTTGAAACAGGATCAGATGCAGGACAGTCTAACAAAATATCCAAGACATTTCACATGTGAGAGGCTGGACTGGCTCAAAGAATCCCTTTCAAGTTTAATATTTTCTTGTCTTACCTAAAGAGAGGATGCAACAATGCCCTGAGTTTTCTTTTGCTGCTAAATTTGCATTGGCGTGTTGGAGATATTTAAACATGCTGACTGGTGACACAAAGACATTATTGCCTGTCACTCAACTTCTCAACACTTTCTGATACAAGACTCTACTGGCTGGTACTTTATTTCAGGTTTGAAAGTCTCAGTTAGGAGATGGGGTGACTTTCTTCTTATACTTGCCTCTGAAAGTGTTATTCAATTCATAAGAACCAAGCTTAGTGACCCTGATTATGTCTGCAAGCATTTAGGGCATCTATAAATGAGCTCAAAGAGGGCCTGCAACCACTCCTGTCTACCGGGCAAAGGCAAAAAGTTGAACAGAACTGTCAGTAATCATAGTTAATTCAAAAGTTAATTCAAAGTATAAGTGTTAATGTGGAATAAGTCTAACCTACAGCCACCTACTCCTAATGAAAATGGAACTCTCCAAACTTGAGACTCCAATTTATGATGAAAGACTCCCACATATTATAAATGGAATACATAGCAAGCTAAATGATCTATAATGGAGGGTGAGGCAGTGAAATACCCCTTAAAATGATTCGTTTAACCACATTGTGGTTCTCACCACAAGTGAATATATCTATAGACTTCATAGTGATAAACAGTTTGTCAAGGATTGATGCTCACCATTTAGAATTACTAATGTAGGATTCACTTTGAGGGAGAAAATGTTCCTCAGGTATTGAGTTCATTCCTACTTCTAATCAAATATACAATATGTGGGAGCATTACAAGGATTTGGTCGTAATGAGTTCTTAGCCTAAGATGTCCAGGGTAGGTGACCTTGATTTCTACATGGGGAAAAAGTAAACCTCTTTTGGTATCAAATGGAATCTAAACTTCAGGTTCACAATTAATAGCCACATCCCCTACTTTATTGACTTTATGGGATCTGAGAGAATAACTCTGATTTCCCCTCCAGGGGGTTATCATTAGTGAGCAGGAAGGTATAAGAATATTAAAGATTCGAGGGTAGAGATATATATAAAAAGTTTCCCCAAGATTTATGGCACTCACTGCATTCTACACTCCCAGGGATCACTTGTATATAAATCTTGTGAAGAAATTTCCATCTGTGTTGACAAATACATCCCTGGAGGAATGGCCTACAGGAAAGCAATACTCCACTCCTCTGTGATGCCAGGTAGCACAAATCAATTGTGCTGCCAGTCCTGGCGGTAGGGGACTCAGAAGTAATTAATTCCACTGTGAGAGTACATAGAATAAATAAAGGCTAAAATTAATCAAAATGTGACCAGAGTTGCAATCAGGCAGCACAGAACTTGAAAAGAGGGATGTAAATGTTATTGTAAGTCAATCAAATCTGTCAGTAAATGAAATTGGAATCCAGAGAAACTCTTGTCAGAGAAGTTGGAAGCTAGGAAAAGGCCCTTGAGACTGACAATGTTCAGAACCCTCAGTCTACCCTCCCCTCTGCCAAGATTTTTCCATGAAGGCAACCCAAAAAATCTAATCTTTACATGGTGGGAATAATATTTTTAATTCTGAAATCTATATCATGTTATAATCTGTTTAGTTTATCTTTAGAGGGATTTATCTTTGGGGCCCCAACTAATCATATTCCAGGAAAGAAATGGGAGCATCACATCATAAAAGTATATAGCAATATTCATTTTGAGCAGAGGCCCTACAGTGTCTAATTTGCCCTAACACACAGGAGGTGCTTCATGCATGATTGCAAAATAAACGAACATGTTCAAGGGCTTAGTAAATCACAAAATGCTGCTTAAGTATGGAACATTTTGTTAGGTTTTAAAGATAAGCTATCATCTTGTTAGAATAACATGTCATTCAGAGGATGGAAAATATTAATCTTGAGAATGAGATCTCCTAGTTAAAATAAGGATAAACTGAGCTAATAGCTTTGGGTACAGAGATACATTACAGTCTTAACAATCAATGATCAACGTGAGATGGTGTGCTGTTAGAGTTTTTCTGGCTCTCCCTGGGGTTCAGATACAGTGGCCAGGAGAAGGCACTTCCAACCTTTTGCTGACCCAGCTACTACTCCACTGGAAACATTCTGAAAAACATGCCCCCATCTGCTGATCTCAGCCAATGATGGAGAGCAATGGGATCACAGGTCCCAAGAGGAAACCAGAGATCAAAACTAAGAAACCAAGTGTACATCCCAAAGAGGAGAAAATCAAGAGTAGAGGCCATTTTAATTTGAAGCCTGAAAAACTTTGGACACAATTCCTCAAAATAATGCAGAAGCTGGTGTGTGGAGGAAGAGCATTCAGTAGGAGAAATTGCCAAGACTGCCCCAGAGGGTGAGCATCTTTTTGCTGATCCACATTCTATTCTCGGTACAGCAAAAAGACCCTGTTATACCGTAGACAGATCATCTCTTGCCTCTCTTCACAAACTTCCCTGGGTTGTGCATCTCCTTCACAGTAAAATCGAAAGTTTTGCCTGTGATCACTAGACCCCTTTATCTCACCTCCAGCGATCCCTTGTGTCTTTGTCACTAGCTGACCAGGTAAGCATGTTCTCATGTCCTTAACTTGAATAGAACAGTGATCCCAAAGCAAGTAACCAGCTGACTGCCATCCTTTCAACAGTTTCTGTCTTGCAAAGGGTCTGAGTGGCCCACCCGCTTGATTGCCAAAATAAGCCAACTGAATTAATCAAAATCAAATTCAGAGAGATATTTTACAATCTGACTTTCTTTTAGGCATCATGCATGTTATCTAAAAGAACTCCTATAAATTTAACTTCATTAGGTTGAAATATTTTTAATTCTAAACACATAAATTAAAAACTATTTTTGAGACAGTAATTTGCATTTTTTCTTATATCTATATTAAGTAGCCCTAGGGTAGCATTATGTCAGCTAATAGAGGTAATTAAGAAGAAAAATTAAGAGGAAAATAGTCTATTTCATTTACTAACATGTTTATGAATTCCAGTACTCTACTGTTCATTCCTTAAAAAACATTTTCAGTTTTAATTTGCTATCTTTTTTATTTATATGATATATTTAGGATTTCTGTAATCTTAAATTGCTTTATTTTGCTTTTAATTAAATAATTGATGAGTTGAATTTTTAGAGCAGCTTTAGTTTTACAGAAAAATTGAGTCGAAAGTATAAGGAGTTCCCATAAATCTCTTCCTACCTCACCTTCCCCCCATTATTAACATCTTATTTTAGTTTAATACATTGTTACAGTTAATGAGTCAATATTGATACAGTATTATTAAAGTCTGTATAGCTTACATTAGGGTTCTATCTTTGTGTTGTTCTCTAAACTTTGTCAAACATAAAATAACATAGGTTGCACATTATAGTATACTACAGAGAAGTTTTATAGCCCTAAAAATATTATGTTATCTATTCTTTCCTCTCTATCCCTGTGAATTCCTGGCAACTACTGATTTCTTTTACTGTCTTTGTAATGTTGACTTTTGAGGATGTCACCTACTTGAAATAATGCAGTATAGTAGCCAATTTTATCAGCCAACTTGATGGGTCAAAGGGTGCCCAGATATCTGGTTAAGCACCATTCTGAGTGTATCTATCAAAGTGTTTCTGAGTGAGATAACAATTAGGCTAGTGAAGCAGATTGCCTTTCCTAACATGGGTGAGCTTCATTCAACCCTTTAAAGACCCAAACAGAATACAATGACTGAGTGAAGGAGGATTTGCTGTCATTATTTGATTGTCTTTAAACTGGGATATCTATGTTCTGCTGACTTTGGACTTAGACTAAGTCTGGAAAATATTTTTCTTTGTTTTCTTTGCATGCAAAGATGTCATCCCCTGTCTTCCATTCTCTGTTGATTCTGATTAGAAATCAACAGTTATTTTTATTTTTGTTTCTCTGATGATATGAAGACATTTTCTTTATCTTTAGTTTTTAGCACTTTTGCTATGGCGTTGCAGAAATGGGTTTCTTTTTATTTACCTGGTCTAGAAAAACTTCTCCTAAAATTAAATAACCACATAAAAATGCTTTGAAATCATGTCAATTATTTTTAGGTAAATAAATTTATATAAATAATTTAGAAACACACATGTCTCATCATAGCAATGAATAGTAGTAATGACAGGTTTCCCAGCAGTATAATGCAACCCCATCAAAACTTCATTGGCATTTTTCAAAGAAATAGAACAAAAAGTTTTCAAATATGAATGAAATCACAAAAGAAACCAAAGAGCCAAAGCAATCATAAGAAAAAGAACAAAAATGGAGGGGTCACAATCTCAGATACTGAGCTATACTACAGAACAATAGTGATCAAAGCTATATGGCACAGGTGTGTGTGTATATATATATATGTATATGTATATATAGAAATACGTATATATACACACACATATATAAATATATATGTATATGTGTATATTTTGTCACTTAATTTACAAAGGAACCAAGAGCATGTGATGGAGAAAGGAAAGTCTTTTCAACAAATGGTATGGGAAACATGGCAGTCACCTGGAAAAGAATGAATCTAGACCACTCTAACACCATATACAAGGATTAATTAAAAATGGATTCAAGACTTGGCTGTAATACCGGAAACCATAAAATGCTTAGAGAAAACATATGCAAAATAGTCTATGACATTGGCCTTACAGAGGTCCTTGGAGACTCAACTTCAGTGACAAGGGAAACAAAAATAAAAGCAAAAGCCAAGTAGTACTACATCAAACTAGAAAAAATTCTGCACAGTGAAAGAAACTATCACCAAAACGAAAAGATATCCTACTGACTGGGAGATATTTGCATTATACACTTGATAAGGGCTAGACATCAAAAATATATAAAGAACTGATAAAATTCAACAACAGATAAACAAACAACCCAACCCAAAAATATAGGCAGAAGTATTCAATAGACATTTCTCCAAAGACAATACACAGGTGACCAACAGGCTCTTGAAAAAATTTTCTCCTTTTTTGTTATTAGAGAAATGTAAATCAAAACAATGAGATATCACCTTATGATTGTGAGACTGGATTTTACCTAAAAGTTTGGGAACAGCAAATGTTGGTGAGGATGTGGAGAAGAGGGAACACTTTTATTCTGTTGGTGGGATTGTGAACTGGTGCAATGTTTGTGGAAAGCAGTATGGAGATTCCTCAAAAAATTGAGAATTGAAATCCCATATAATCCTGTCATACCACTTCTGGGTATTTACCCAAAAGGCACAAAAACATTAATTCACAGAGATACATGCACCCCCATGTTTACCATAGCATTATTTACGATAACCAAGAATTAGAAACTACCTAAGTGCCCATTACAGATGAATGAGTAATCCAGATGTGTTTTACATACAGAACTGAATTTTACACAGCCCTAAAAAATATGAAATTCTGTCATTCGCAACAACATGGTTGGAACTAATGGGGATTGTGAAATAAGTGAAATTGTGCTAAGTGAAATATCTTAGAAAGAGAAAGATACTGATTATCTCATTTATATGTGGAATATAAACAAACACAGCTAACAAACAGACAAACCAAAAACCAACCACTGAATATTGACAATAAATCAAGGCATAAGTGGTGGTAGGAATCTAATGGACTGTGGTAAAGGATTTTTTGCAATTTGGTGGTGGGCATGGTGTGTTGTTACATATTTGATGAATGGTGAACTAGGCTTGTATTATTTTGTAAGTAAGCTAATGCAATAAAAATGTATGAATTAGAAACAAAATATTTCCAAGTTATCTGTGAAAAATATGCAAAATATTGATTTCATTTCTATATTCTAAACTATAAATGGTTAATAACTATATAGTTGATTTAAAAAAAATGGCATAGGCATAAAAAGGGCAAAGGCAGCTATAGTTAAGCATTATTTGTAATTACTACAAATTCCAAATTAAATGAATCTAAAATAATATGAACTTTTCTGTGTATCAGTTCTCCAAAAGAAAGAAGCTGTTATTATGGTTTAATAAAGACTTCAGACTACTAACCTTGAAAAAAAAACAGTTAAAGTCAAAATTGTTTCTGCCCAGAAAGAGTATGCATACATTCTTTGAAGTCAAAAACACAAAGGCATTGTTGTGAATGTTAAAACACTTTAAAATTAGGTAATGGGAAGGACTGTGAAGAAAGAAAATATATTTTTGTTTCTTAGAGGAAAGGTGTTTCTGATGATTCTTCCTAGAATGATGTTATTTTCTCCAAAATGATGGTTTATTTCAAGAAAATAGTAACTAATATGTGTGGTATATTCCTAGTTCGTAAAAAAAAATTAATGTTTTATCTCATTTAATCCACCTAAAATTTAATAAGGTCATCATCTCTGTTTTATTTGCAGATTCAGGCAGGATAAGTAACATTTCTGGGGTTATCACACCTAGTTAGTTGCTTACTGAGTCATTGAAATCATACCTTTCAATTCCAAATACTATACAGTTGGACATCCTGCTATGTTGCCATTGCAAATAAAAACAGAGATAACTCTTTCTATTGTAACATGAATCCACAGTTAAGAACTAAAACCCAGTCACTGTAGTTCAGTGAACTGAGCTTTAGCTAAAGTCTGAAACACTGCAAAGAGTTCAAGAGATAACACAGAAGAGGAAGAAAGCTTAGTTTTGTTTAAGTACACTAATGGCAAACTTACAGCAGGTGAACATACATGGGAGTGAGTGCAATGCCAACCTCAGAATGTGGGAACAGTGGAAAATTGCAAGAGGAATGACAAGAGTATAGAGGAGTACTGCAGGAGAGAAAGAGTATGTACAAATCACAAAAGAATATTCATAAATATTACCTGACAGCATCGCAACAGAAATGAGTAACAAGTCCCAGATCATAGTTTGCACGAGATGATATAAAATTTAGAACAAGGTCTTGATGATTCCAAGATTTAGAATAGTGTGTCACAGTACCATAGTAGGAGCATACCAGAGAATTGAGTAAATCACAGGGAAAGGATGGAAATCTATGAGTGGGTACAAAAAGGGAGTAAATGGGATGCAGGAGACAGGCAATCAAGACACAGGACTGAGGAGCAGACTGATTTGACCATCGTGATAGCCTACTAAATGAGTGAAGTGGGTGGGCAAAAAGTCATTTTAAGTTTGAAATGACAAAAATATCTTTAGTAAAGATGTTTCTGAGTTTCCTAGAGTGTGACAGTTGCTCTCAGGTGACAACACTTTTTATTTAAATTTGCAGTGAAAAACCCAGTTAGAAATTACCTAAAGCTGTAATTAATATTTACTATTTATATATTCTTTTTCAGTTTTCTAAGAGGGTTTTCACACATAACGTATTATCACTTGATTCTCAAAAATTCTGTGAAGATGTTGTTGATGCTTTGTCTTTTTTAATAAGAAAAAAAAATCATCTCAGTGAAGCATAAGACTGTGGGTAGAAAAAAATAATATGAACCAGACATTAGACAGGCTTGGGTTCACATTCAAACACAATCTGACAATTACTGGTTTGAGACACTGGATGAGTTACTAAGTTTCCTGAATCTCAGTTTTCTGTGTGCAAAATAGAGATTATAGTGTCAATCTTGAAATGTTTTTGTTAATAACATTTAAGTTAATAGATATATGTGAAATACCCAATCACACTTGAACCAAGTGGGTGCTCAATAAATAGATCTTATTCGAATTAGTCAGGATTCTTGACTTCCAAGAAGTCATGTTGGCCATATTGTCACCAAAAATATTTTTTATGTTATTGTGGAGATACCAATGGATATTATAGATCAAACTTCAAGAACATTAGTGAGAGAGTTGAACCTTGAGAAGTACAATCAGCCATATGAAAGTAGTGAGGATATCTTTTCATCTTTTCTTCTGGTTTTTCTCTGGATGTTGTTTTAATTCTTTCTTATTATAGCTTATTTTTCTTCACATGATGGTAAAAATGACCCTTTGACCTCAACTTTCTGATCTTGACTGCTACCAAGTTCTACATCCTCTGAAACTGAACAGAGTTAGAATATAATTATCTGCATCCTGATTTGGAAGTCAAATACTCCCCAATCTCTACCTCCCATTCCTCTTGTCTGTAAACAGAAGGAAGACATTATGTAAGAATGTGGCAGTTCCATGCACCTATGTGAGCAGAGAGTGGCCAGGAGAAAGTGGTGATGGGAATACAACCACATATGTACACTGAATAATTGCAGTTTCCTAAGGGAACAGTTCTAGAATCAAAAGTGGAAGCTAAATTAAAATTTGACTCTAAGCCAGCTTTTCTCTATTATATGAATGATGATGAAATGATGAAAGCTACCAGTCATCTGGTCATTGGATGACCCATGAGCAGGTTCCCAGCACATGACTCCCAGAATATCTTCCCAACCGCAGGGAAAAGTAGAGTTCCCTCACTGGTGAATGCAAATCCTGTATGTCAGATTAAAACATAGCATCTGTATCCCATCCTAATTGTTAAGACAAGAGTTCCTCTTAGATTTGCTCTGCTATGAGAGTGTGGCTCCATAAGAGACTGAAGGTTGGAGTATTCCTGGCACAAGAGCAAGAAAAAAGGGTTCAGCCCACTTGATGAGGCTGTTCTGCCAGATTCACTAGCAGGAGCTATCTTCATTTTATTTTTCTTTAGGGCAAAGTTTAGGGGAGAGAATCTAGTATCAAGGTTTGGTTTTGTGATTGAACTAAATTACTGTATCTTGTCATGCTTCCACTATGTCTTTCTTGTTTTCGTCTCTCAGACACATTGGATTGCTGCCCTCCGAGCTCTCCTTATATGCCCTGCGCTGAGGGTCTTCTCTGAGCACCCATCTGATTGCATCCTCTCATCACTTAGGTCTCAGAAGTCTTCTTCTCCCTGGCGCCTCTCGGAAGTTATCTTTAATGACTCCTATTCATATTAAGGGCTGAAATGTTTATATATTTTGGATGGTCAGGACTCATTTATAATTGCTGCTGCCTTTTGATTTCTTAAAAAAAAAAAACAACTCACATAATATGATTGGATTCCAAAACACCTATCAGTTCAGAACTTCAGGACTTGAAGAACCCAGAATGATGGCCCATTCCAAAATAACAAGTTAAATGAACTTGTTTCACCTGGACACAAATATTGGGTCAAAGTCACCATGCGTTGTCCTTAATCTCATACAATTGTGGTGAATACTAATGTGGTAGCTCTCTCTCAACCAACAAATTCAAACAGTGCTCTTTTAGAAGTAGTGAAGACAATTTTATTACTCATGGGCCAGATATGGAATCTGAGCCCCGAAATACTTTTGGGATACACTTTTATTGGTAAGGAAGAGGGTAAGGTGTGAATTAGAACAGGAATTACAAACGGAATTCAGTTACTCATTTGTGAATTCCTCACATGGATGACACACAGGATTCACATAATCGTAAAACGCACATAGGGTTTCATTCTCAGAAAGGGGTCTCTTTTATCTAGTCAGTAGCTTCCAGCCAGTCTTGACTGTTAGGCGCCTGGTGGCTAGGTGGCCACCGTTGGTCCTCAGCGGCTAGAAACTGGGGTGTGGCTTCCTCTCTTTTGCACTAAGAGGAAAATTAAGTCAAAGCTCAAGCGTGTAGTAACATTTCAGTTTGAAAAAACATAATAGATCTTCTGTAGGAGTCCTGATGCCAATTTCCAACATGAATAAGTGAAGGCTTCCTATACCAACAGGCAATTTTTGTATATCAATACCGTGTCTGAGAATTCAACTCATCTGACACTATTTACCTGGCTATAGCATGCAAAGTAGCCTCCCCAAAAGGCCCTTCCCTTCAGAAACCAGTTGCAAGCTCAGGAAGTTACCTATATTTCTGATCAATAGGCTACATATTGAGGACACATAACTTCCTCATTAGACCTCAGGTGACAATCATAAGCTCAGTGCTTCTGACTGACTGTAAATCAGAGGTTCCTAGACACCCTTCTCAGTTTTGATTAATTTGCAAGAATGAATAACAATTTTTTTTTTAGGAACAGCAAGATATAAGAAATTCATGGGGCCAGGTGTGTGGGGGAGACACAGAACTTCAATGACCTTTCCATGCACAAGTCTCCCCCAAATCTCCACATATTCATCCACCAGAAAACTCTCCAAAACCCCCTCATATTGGATTTTTATGGAGATATCATCACAGAGCATGATTGTTTAACTCATTGGCTTCTAGCAACTGAGCTTAACTTTCAGCTCCTCCCTCCTCCTTGGAGGTCTGGGAGTGGGGCTGGAAGTGCCAACCTTCTAATCAATCAGAGGGTTAATTCCCCTTCCCCAGGCAATCAGCCCAGACTTAGTTGCTTTCCCCAAAGCCACCATCTCACAGAACAAAGGACAACTTTATCACTCTCAGCTCTTAGGAAATGCTAAGACTTTTCAGGGTTATGAGTCAGGAATTATACCTGAGGACAAAAAAAGAATGAGTGTGTATATATGTGTATTTTTTTCATGAAGGTCACTCTAGCCCTGAAATATTTTGATTTAAAAGAAATATATATTTGGTCATTCAAATTATATATATATTTATGTATCTTATAAATCAAAATATTGTAGGCCTAGAGTGACCTTCATGAAATCTTTATTTTGCCTCTAGCTCAATAAGTGATTGCTTTACTGCATGGTGACTCAGCTTTGAGACAGTTCTGATATGTGGTAGATGTTGAGTTAATAAGAGTTGATTGCTTAGAGCGTGTGTGGCTTGATAATGGCTTCTCCTGAAGTTACGTTAAGTGGGGTTCACATCATGAGGTACAATAGCATAGTGCCTTAGGAAGTGTTAATTTGACTTAAGGCATTTGATATAAATTACTACAGAATGAAAATTCTCTTCACATCTTACTTTGGAATTTCAGAGTTAAATGTTTGAAGTGTCCAAAGGGACAGGAAGCAGAGATTTAGCAAAATAGGGTTCACTGGCATAACAGATTAACCTTGAATATTAATCCCTAATTTACATTAGCATTGTGATTTTTCATCATAATTTTCTGGAGTTCTATATTAAACCCGATGCACTGGATTCAGTCTCACAGTAATATTTGGTTCTGTGCACCACTTCTGCTTCCTCATGGTGCTAGATACTATGAAAGCACATCCTATGGAGCAATACAGGTGAGCTGTTTCGTATACACAGATGCCCTGTAACCTGAATTTCTCAATGAAACAAGCAAAAAATTGGAAGCCTTGGCTTTGTTTTTCTAAAAACAAAGAAACAAAACAAAACAAAAACCATTCTACTGGAAAAAGTTGTCTGCAGTCACTGAACCTGTAGCAAGGGTCCTTGAGACCCCCACTCAAGAAAGAAATTAAGACTCAAGCACTGACATCTGAAGGGAAAGAGAAAGTTCAATGCAAAGAGTAATAGAGTGCCAGTGAAAAATTCACCTGTTGGTCAGGGCATAGTTTTGTATGAAATTTAGGATCATGGGAGGTGGGAAGGGTACAAGGTGTAGTACAAGGTGGAGTTATGCTACTAGTTTCTGCCACTAGATGGAGAATTATTGGAAAAAGGCTGCCACCTCTTTGCACTGTTTATGGTCAATGTCAGATCTGTCATGGCTACAAAGGGTGTGAAAGTTAACATGCCAGTGACATTTTAATGAGGAAGGTTGACTCTAAGCATGAAACTGGGGTCTCAGTGCAAGAGCTATATATTGGTTGAAGCCTGATTGGATAGGCTTCTGGCTCTTCTTTTGAGAACGTTATAAAGGTGAAAGAATTCTCATCATTCTCCCTGACTAGGTTGCGTAAGCTCAGCCCACGATGGCTTCCTCCTGGCTCTTCTGAAAACCAACTGGAAAATGACTGGACTGCTTCTGATTAGGCCACCTTGCACTGGCTTACCTGTGGCCCAGGGCCATAGGTAGTCTCTAGCAAGAGAAGCTGAACAAGGACAATAGCTGCACCTCTAGCCATATGCAAAGCCAAGGAAAAGTCACCTCTGTGGTGTGCTGTGCTCACTGTGAGCACTAGAGTCTTTGAAGGAAGTTAACCCTGTTTTATATTCTCAGCTCAAACCTTTTGATTATATGTGGCTTTGAGCAAAAAACCACTTTCTCGGCTAGTTTCCTTTCCTTTTAACTGGAAATAGCAACAGAACCCACTTCTCAGGGTCTCTGAGAATTAGATGAAGTGCAGTGTTGCTAAAGCGCTGACCCAGGTATAGTGAGCACTCAATAAATTGCACGCCTTCCTTCCCTCGCAGAGAAGCCAGGTGCTGGCTAACCACCTAGTGATCCTCCTGAATCCTGCCCACGGGTTCAGGCAGGAAGAAAATTAATAGACACTATAAGGACTCTCCACATCTAAGGAAGCTCTATAGCTAACCTAACATAACCAGTACCTACCTTGTTAATGGTAAAATATGTTTTCCCCTGATTAGAAAGCTTAGGAGTGCATTCTACCTGGATGGGTTCTAACTAGTCTCAGGAGGAACATTTTCTTCAAGAAAATGTGTTGGTGAATCAGCATATGCCACTTCACTTTATTCTCAACTCTAGGGAATTCTTGAAACAGATTTCTCCCAGGAAAATTTCAGGTGCAATGCTTAGAATTTCTTGAACATACGAATAGCTCAGGTTGTTTGTAACATATGTCTCCCATTTATGTTTTATTTAGCTCATCCTTGAAAATAAATATAAATCTATATCAGCAACCTGTATTACACTTGTTTGATCAAACCAACATATTCTTTAATACTTGGAGTTTCTAAGAATTAAAATCTATAAAGAGGGCTCTTTGGACACACCTGGCACACGTGGCTTTTCCACTTCAATAAAAGAAAAGTGTTCTTTGCAATAAAAAAGATGCCTTTCTGTATACTGAATATATTAAAGGACATTATTGAGAAAATACATGTTTGCGTGCGTTGGTTCCACTTTAGGTGTAGAATGCAGAACTCCTGGGGATACAGGACAGAATTTTCTAAAGAACAATGATGTTAAGAACATAGACATTATCTTAACAGTTACAATGAGAAGTATATAAATTTCTTAATTCCAATGAATTTGACTCATGTTTCTATTTTTAGTCTTCATGACTCAATGAAGAAAAGAGACATTACTTGGAGTAAAAGACATTAAATATAAGCAAGTAGTTTCCAAGAGAATTGTTGGAAGTTTTTGGTTGCATATGGGCCTTCAGGAACACTGTAAAAAAATACAGTCGTCCCTCGCTATATCGCGGTTCACTTACCGAGGCTTCACTGTATCGCGGTTTTTTTTGTTTTTTAAAAATATATCTAATTCTGTATCGCGGAATTTTCACTTTATTGCGGAATTTTACGGTATATATATACTTCACTAGTGAGTACCCACATAGAATTTTATATGTTGTTAAAATTACGTAGGTTTAAGAGTGTAGAAAGTGTTTATAACAGTGTGGGAAGAGTTTATAGGAGAGTAAGAAGGGTTTATAAAGCCTTAAAATATATATAAATAATGAAATAAATTATAACGCCTCCACTTCGCGGATTTTCACCTATCGTGGGGGGGTCTCTGGAACTTAACTCCCGCCATAGGTGGGGGATTATTATACATGATTTTTTCATGAGAAGAATTGCTACCTCTGAGGGTACCCCTGGAGCTGTGCTGCCTGCAGGAGGCTGCTGCTGTCTGAATTGCTTCTCATAGCTAGGAATATGGGGGTATGGACACTTAAATCTAGACCAGGAAACCAGGAGCCAGATGGCAAAACTAGTGCTGCCTCCACACTACTGACCCTGAGGAAAGTGGGCAATGTACACAGGGTCATCATGCAGGAAAGCTGCACTTCCTTAACTTCCCTTACCAGTAGAAAGAACCAATAATTGCAAAAGATGACCCCACCCGTTTTCCGCCTCCTACATGTCATGAATGCATCTAATTGAGAGCCTATTTTGCATTCAGAATCCTTGTTGCAAGAGAGTTTAGAAAGTGTAATTTAAGCTACTTAATTCTTCTAACTAGTGTGAATGTGACATGCAGGTAGAATGAGTTAATTTAGTTTCCAACATTCCATTTATATAGCAGGGGATATCTAGCTAGTCATTTTCCCTATTGCATTGTACTCGTAATTCCCACATAGCTTATTCTAATGTTGTCTTTATGTGTGCTTCTCCAGGATTGCCTGCATATTCCTTGAACAGATTGCTTGTATCCTTAGTACCTGCTAACATAGTGTTGACATAGTAGAGAGCTAGCAAATGAGTGTAAGTGAATAAAAGAGTAAGTGAGGCACACACTGGTAGAGTAGTGATTGTGTGTAGTTCACATACAACCCAAAGTGCTGGGTTCACATCCAGGGGCTAGTGGAAACAAGCAAGATGAGCAATTAAATAAAAAATGAATTGCTTCTTGCTCCTCTCTCTTCCCGCCTGCCTTTACTCACCTGCATTCCTGTCTGCATCTTTCCTTAAAAAAAAAAGTGAATCAACTATCTTTACTAAAATTTGACTCCAAAGGCAGCGACGGTCTCTTACCCATTTTGGTATAGCCAAATCCCATTTCTGGATCTGGTCTATATTTGAAAAGAAAAGAAAATGACTTACATTAATATAAAATGTAGACTTCATTATTCTTACATCCAAGTGGAATGTCATTCTCACTCTTTTATATCAAATATTTCTTCAGATTCCATTTTAGAATCTTATTTTATGCTATTACCACTTGTTCATTTGCAATCAGTGTTACAATATTCCAAGCATGTTTCAAAGAGTTTTTCATGTATTAGTTTATGTATCATCACCCTGTGACCATGGTCTCTTACACACAGTTCTCTGAAAGCCAGGTATTCAGTTTAATGAAATGAAATATAAACAGCTGCGCAAACACAGTCAAGGTCAAGCAAAAGATCATTGCCTTCATCATGGAAGCACATCCTCTCGCCTATCCACTGCTCATTCCGAATCTTTCTCCCCATTTGAGTATTTTCCCCATTATCACTTCACACTTCTTTCTCCGTAGTTTGTGTTCCAATTAACTTTGTGCTTTATATTGATAGAAGAATACCATAAAATACTTTTGTGTGGCTGATTTTATTGTCGTTTCAAAATCATGTTTGGGAAAAGTATGCACGCTGCTGTGTGTAGCTCTAGTTTGCTCACTTCGTTGCATGTGGTGCTCCATTATATTAATATTTACACATTATTTACCTGTGTTGTCCTTAAATGCACTTCTTGCAGTGTTTTCTGTTTTGGCATATTATAAATAACACTTCTAAGAATATTCTTACACATTTTCCCTGAAGCTAGTGATCCGATGGCAACTTTTTTTTTCTTTTTTTTTTTAAGGAAAAGTACAGGCAGGAATGAAGGCAATTCAGCAGACAGGAAGAGAGAGAAGGAAGCAGCGTTTTATCGTTTTAGTTTTATGTTAGTTGTTGATCTTCGTGTGTTCCCCCAAACCCAGGATATACTCTCAGGTCCTTGGGCTGTATGTGAACTGCACCGGTGGCTGAGCAGACTGCTACTCCACCGGGCTGCACCTGATGGCAAACATTCAGTAACCAGCTCTCCAGGGGGAGAAGCCCGATTTGCTGTATCATCTGCCAGTTTCCTTGGTGCAAATGCTGTCTCCATGTTCTTTTTCAAACTACCAAACAATCGGTCTACTGAACTGGTGAAAGTTGGTCCCAGCATATCATTGCCGGGATCATCAATCAGTGCATTTATTTCTTCTGTGTGTATAACTAGGAGTCAGTTGCTGTGTTGAATGTATATTTAACTTTTAAGAGATAATGTCAGACTATTTCTAAAGTTATTGTACCCATTTACTTTTCTTCCAGCAGTGTGTGACAGTTCTAGTTACTTCATGTCTTTGCTAACAATGTGGTATTTCCAGTGATTTTCTTTTGACTGCTTCAGGTATCCTGTGATGCTTTTAATTAATTTTTTTTCTGCTACTAACAAAGTTGACATCTTCTCAAATGCTTGTTTGTTATTTGAATATCCTCTTTTAGGAAGTTCTATTTGAAATTGTCAAATTTTCTGTTGGAATGTCTGGTTTTTCTTATTGATTTGTGCTTATTTACATTCAAGTGGTTTATATGTTGCAAACATTTTTATCATTCAATGGGTTTACAGTTTCCTTAATGATTAGTTTGGATGAATAGAAATACCTGATTTTAATGCATTCAATAGCCTTTCTACCATATGGTTAATGTTTTTCCTTTTATTAAAAAGTATCTCCTTATCATTAGATTCTAAGAATATTCTCCTATGTTACTCTCCAAAATGTTTTTGTTTTGCTTTTCATATTTGGATCTGGAATTGATATTGCGGGTAATGTAGAGATCTGGATGAAGGTTTGATTGCTCCTCTTGGGAGCTGCTATCTCCCAAAGGCTCTGTTTGCTGCATTTATCATAAATCAAGTGTTGGCTTACAAGTGATTGTGACTTTGGGCCTGCAGCCTTTTTCTATTATTTTTTATCTGTCCTTCCAACAGCAATAAGTTGGTCCTCTTTAAATGAATATGGCTATCCAGAGTAACAATTTGTCTCTATTACTTTTCTTCATATATATTTGGTTTATTATTAAATGTGTATTTCCTTAGTTATTTTCAAATTAGCTGACCATGAAAGGCAAAAACACTTCTTGGGATATTAGTTGGGATTATATTGAATTTAAAGATTAAGTTGTTGGTAATTAACGTCTTTAAAAAACTGAGTTTTTAATCCCAGAGGTGATATATCTCTTGACTAACTTTAAATCACCTTTAAAAGTGTTTATATTTTTCTACATAGACATTTGGTTCAGTTTTTGTGAAATTATTAAGCATATTATATTTTCAGTATTATTGAAAGTGACATTTTTAAAAATTTAATTTTGGGTTTGTCAATGATATCAATTCAACTGAATTTTTTAAAGGGAAGGTGCAAACAGGAAGGAGAGCAGAGATAGGCAGGCAAAAAGAGAGAGGATGACGAATCAGAAGCATTTTATTTATTTTTTTAGTGGTTCATCTCGGTTGTGCCCCCTTGGCCTCAGGTTGCAAACCCAGAAGCTTGGAATGTATGTGAATTGCCACTGGCAAACTTAACCATTAAACCACCAGGGCTTGTCACAGTTGAATTTTTTATATTGACCATGAATCCACAAATCTTTCTAGACTCACTAATAATTTATCAGTTTATATTTTTTCTATGTGCACAGTCACATCATTTATAAATATCTGGGTTAGTCAAGCTCAAGGTTTAGGTCACAGTCCACTAAGTCTGTCCAACTCTTCTGACAATAACTGAAATTTCAGGAGTCTCCCAGAACCAATTGCAGGTTTGAAAATTTTCTAGAAGGACTCACAGAACTCACTGTTATACTGAAAAACATATTTATTATGGGGAAACAATGCAAATTAAGATGATATATAGGGCATAAAGTGGGAAGGTATCGGCCATCCATTTATGGTTTCCCTGCAGAAAGATGGAGGACATTACCTCCTTCTGGGCCTTATGTATGACAGTGATGGCAATTTGTTTTTTTTTATTGCCAACTAGGGAAGCTCACCTGATTTGTGTCCATAACCTTTGCTAGATCTTCATTGCATAAGCATGATTGATTGAGTCATTGCCCATGTGATTTAACTCAGTCTCCATTTACTCCTCCCCAAACAATAGTTTGACATTACATAGCCCAAGGGACCCACTGAGAATCATTTCATTAGCAAAAACTGCCATGTGGGCTCTGAGAGGTTTACCATAAAAACAGACACTCATCACTCCTGAAATTTCAAGTCTTTAGATGCTACCTTTCAAGAATCTGGGTCAAATATCACACATTCCTACTAACATAATTGTTAACATAAAACATTTTTTTCCACTATCTTTATTGATGTTTATTTCTTTTTCTTGATAGACTGCACTGGATATGAGTCCCAGTTACAATGGAAAACAGTGGTGCCAGACATGAGCATCACTCTTTTATTCCTTATCTCAGAAGGAATGTTTTCAATATCAACATTAAGGACATTAATTGGTATAAGGTTTTATAGCTATCCTTTACTAGATTAGGAAACCTTTATTTGATTTCAAGTTTGTTAATAGTTTTTTTTCTCAAAACAAAATGGAATATTTCACTTTATTTGCATCTAATGAGATCATCATATAGAGCTGCTTTATTCTGTCAATGTGGATATTTATATCAACTGATTTTATAATGTGGAAAATATCCATTGGTAGAATAATCACAACTTAGTCATTATCTATCTTTCTATGTTGCTAAATTCTATTAGTTGATTTTTCTTCATTTTATTTAGAAGTAAAAATTTATGAAATTCTTATAATGTCCTTGCCACATTTGTAATAAAAATTATGCTAGCATTAAAATATAACTTTGTGAATGTGCACTTTTTTGCTATTTTCTGGGAGAGTTCATATATAATTGGCATAATTTGATCTGTAAATGTTTGGCATAATTCCATAATGAGATTGTCTGGACCAAATTTAAATTATGGATTTAGTGTTCTTAATCATTATAGAAATACACAATTTTTAAATTTCTTTTTATGTCACTTTTACTAAGTTGATGCATTTCTATACATATTTGTTGCCTTTATTACCTTTAACTAAAGTTTAGATTCATTGGTATAGTTATTTGTAATATCCTCTTAATGATTTTTTCAATATCTACTAAATCTAGTAGTTATATTCCTTAGGTTTGCAATTACTTTCTCACACTATTTGGAAATGTTCATTAAATCTTCAGTTAAGTAGTCAGGTGCCAGTTGCTTCTCTTTTTAAAGCAATATGAGTATTTTTTTCTCACTTTTTTTAAGACTTTTTCTTTAACACTGTTGCATTTCAGATTTATTAGGAATTTGTAGATTTTGTATGTGTGTGTGTGTGTGTGTGTGTGTGTGTGTGTGTGAATTTATTTTTGTCTTCCTATACATCCCTCTTGATATTTTCTCATGATCCAACTTCTAACCTGTTAGTTCTGTCTTTCACTTTTCAATCTGCTATTGAACCCAGGCTTTAAATTTTAGTTATTGCATTTTTAATGTTAAACTTTCTACTTGATTCTTTCAAAAATCCATTTCTCTTCATATTGTTTTTAGTTCCCAGAAAAATTTTCTACCTAGACAAAAAAATATTAGGTAGAATTAAAATTATTGAGTTATGGTTCCAATATCTGGAGCTCCGGAGGTCCTTTTCTTTTTATCCAGTGTTTTTGTTTGTGTTTTAATATGTCTGGTCTTGTTTTATTGTGTTCCATGTTAGTTACTGGAATCTTATCTGTAAGAAACATTTAAGGCCTAGAATGAGCATGAGGGTATGCTGCACTTCCAGGTTCAGTCATCTGTCTATAGTACTTAGTCTGAAGAAAAAATTCTTTTCGCGGTTAAAATCTCTGCATGGTCTAAACTCTGACTTCTTCAACTCATACTTTTTTTCAGTTTTTCCTGAGTAGGGATCTATTGTCTACTTGCAGAGCTTTCTCCTCTCTCTGCCTAGGATACTCCTCCTTGACCAGTTGAATGACTTATTCGAATTCATCTTTTAGTTCTTAATGAAAGATGACATCCTCAGAGAGGTAAAGGGAAAACCTGACCTAACTAGAGTAGCTCATATACATCAGCTTATTACTTTCTATCACTGTTTATTTCCTTGATAGCACTTACTAAATGATATAACTGTTTGATTGCTATGTTTTACTAGTTTGTCTATTTCCTACTAATAGAATGTACACTAAGAAGTAAGTTTTCTTCTCACAAAGCCAGCTTACCATTGTCTGTTACACAAAGGAGTTCTTCTTTAAGCAGAAGTTTAATGAAAGAAGGTTGTGTTGTACTCAGTTCTGGGAAAATATTTTAAAGAAAACATACCATTGTTTTGTGTGTCATCTTTATAATGGCATTAGTAGCAGCAGCAGCAGCATTAATATAGTTGTCAAAATAATAATATGGCAGCGACAGCAGAACCATGTTGATTGAATTTGAATGCTATTCTGCTATTTACTACCTGTGCGAACTTTGACAAGTTAAACTCATTTCTCTGTGCCTTGGTCCTCAGCTTTAGAAGAATGATATCAAACCTTCATCGCTTGTCCGAATCCTGAGACTGAATGTGTTTTGGAAGCCAGAATTTTTCCTATATTAAAGATGTAATGTGGTATATAAACCATATATTCTGCTACATACCAGTAGCATCAAGGGCAGCTCTGATCATTAAACACATTAATATTTTTGAAATAAAGCATAGATATAAATCATAAATGAAATAATTAGACTATAGTTTATGTAAGTTCAGACTAGGTTATACTATGTAAACTTAAAATACTTGGTTTTCAGAGCTGATCCTTGGAACCCAAATGCATATAGAATCACAGAATTTCAGAATTGGGAAGAATCCCAATGGTCTTTTTTATTGTTGTCACAGCTTCTGTAAGTTTAATGATGAGAAAAGCTAAGATACAGAGATATTAGAGAGCAGTTTCAAGACCACATAGCCAGTTTCTCATAGTGCTAGAAACTAACCTTTAGTGTCGTGTCCTAGTGTCACTTTGCTACACCATAATTTAAAAAAGTAGAAGATACTTTTATTTCAGACTTGGAAAATATAACTAACTAATCTTTCTTGGGATTCCTTCTAACTTGAAATTGTAAAATACGTATTTTCTTATTATCAATGGCAATTTTTGGATCACCCAGAAGTTTGCGGTTCTTGGAAGATTCTGATAATTAGAGGAAAGGTCTTACATCAAAGATACTAGATAATGAAGAAGACACATACAAAAATGTAAGTAACAGAGTGGACATGTGAATCTTTCTGTTGGACAATAAAGGCTCCGATATTATTGATTTTTGAGAAATTTTTATTGAAGAAACATTGCATCATTATATAGGGTTTAGGTGTGCATCATTCTGCATCAACATTTTAAAATAATTCATTAAGTTTACTATCAACAGTGAAATTTTATCCTTCATAAGAATGGATTTTGAATAGAAAAATTACTGTGTGCTAACAGGGAAGTTAGTAAATAAAAATTACTGTAAAGTTTTATAGAATCTATCCTTTACAAAGAAAAGAGCTTTCAGTTTTTTTACTTGTTTTATACGACAAGTCATATTCTGAATGTGTACAGTTGATTGAGGTAACTATAGCTATGGAGAGCAAATTATTTAGTAGTGGCATTATAAATGCCAGATCATCATGACTCGTGGCCTATTAGGCAGTTAGTGAATTTTTAGAAAGATAGGAATGTATTTCAATGTACTCATAAAACTTTTAAAGCTCTCCATTCTACAGGAAAAATACTGTAAAGCTAAACCTGAAATTGCATTTAATGGCATAAAAATGGGTTATAACTTCCTTTTTTTCCTAAGGTGCAGGCAGGAATGAATGGGAGTAGGCAGGCAGGCAGGCAGGCAAGAAGTGAGAGATGAAAGAAGCACCTTTATTTTTCATTTAGTTGTTAATGTTGGTTGTTCTCAACGGCAACCCTGCCCCACCCTACCTGGTCTTGGGATGTATGTGGGACTGCTCCCAGGGTGGACTAGACCACTAGGCCACCAGGGTGCACCATATAATTTATTTTTTTACATTGTTTTTAAAGGAAAAGTGCATGCAGGAAATGAACACAAGAAGAAGTATGCAGACAGGAAGAGAGGAGCCAGAAGCACTTTATTTAGTTGTTCATTTTAGTTGTGTCACATAGCGTTGGAAGATGTGTGCAACAGCTGTTCATAGGAAGATATGCAAAAACAGGAGGCAGCGAGAGTTCCAGAATGACACTGGATTTTAAAAAGAAATGCAGCATACCCTGGCGACTTATCATTTAAGCCCACCAAATGCAGTCCACCTGCCTATCATGGACTAGGCTTCATGACCTTGGGATTAAGGGGGTAACCATGATGAACAACTAAATAAATAAAATTAAGTACATCTTCTTCCTCTTCCTTCTTGCCTCCCTGCCTGTTCACCTTCATTCCTGCTTGGCCCTTTCCCTAAAGGAAAAATAAGAGATAAAGGAATGTGATTCTCCTTACAAGTACACTTTTTCTTCTCTAAATAATCCAGGAGATTTACCAAGGGCCTCTGGCCATAGACACTGTGTTTATTTGTTTGCTTGAAAGGAAGGCTAGTTTCAGGAGACATACAATTTCACATTTTTATAAGTTCAATGGAGGTATTTTCAGTTTCTCCAATGAGCTATAATAACATGAAGCTATAGAACAAGAGACTCATAATCGACAAGTAATTTGGTTATGTCTGTGCATCTCAAGTAAGTTTCATTCATTTTTCTTGATGGAATTCTATTTTATTATAAAAAATTAGAAAAACATAAATCAAAAGTCATCTTTGTTTATATTTTGGTTTAAGTTCCAGGTTTTTCTGTGCATATATTAGTGATTTTTAAATAGCAAACATTTATTATACTAAGCAAAGAGTCTTTCCATTTAGAATCATAGTGTGAACACCTTTCCATGACAGTAAATATTTTTCTGCGTGATTTAATGGCTGAAAAAGAAAAAAAATAAGAACCAGTCGTGTGTTAAGTACTTTAATTTTTTTTGATCCAATTTCACAATAATCCTGTTAGGTTGGTATTACTAATATCTCATTCGATGGATGGAGAAATCAGTTTAACTTAGTTCTTAGTAAGAGTAAGCAAAGTACATATAACTAAAAAGTGAGAGAAACAGAATTTAAATCTGATCACTCTTATTCCAAGAGTTATCCTGAATCATATCACTTAAATTTTCCTTTACCTACACAATCCAAAGCATCTATAACCTTTCCCAATTGTCAGACCTAAAAAATTGTTCCTTTTTTTTCTTTCCTTCCTTCCTTCTTTCTTTTCTGTCATAAACAGCTCTTTGATGAACATTTGTGTAACAAAATATAGCTATATTACCTCAAAAATCAAGTGTCAGGGAATTGCAATTGCTCACCAACCATGCAAAATTTGTTGTCCTTCAAATTCTGAGCACAAAAACATCCCGGTGACCTAGTAGAGGTCTACTAAACCATAGGAGCAGTCCCACTATATCCCAAGGTCTCTAGTTCAAGATGCAGGGCCAGGGGCTACAACTAAGAGGAACAACTGAAAAATATAAACTGTGTGTTCCCTTTCTCCCTTCCTGCCTGCCCACTTGCCTTCATTCCTGCCTTAACCTTTCCTTAAAAAGAATGCTTAAATTTTTTTTGCCCCCTTGCTGTCCAACAGAACAAGTTCTGGTCTATGCACCACAAGTAAATGTGATCTATGTCACTTTGTGGGCAAAGCCTAGCAGACTGGCTGAGTTCTCCATGACTCTTCTGTACCTAATGAAGCCTGAGGTGAGATGGTACCATCATAAAGCACGAAATCCACCTCACTCTGGGTCTCTGAGCCTTTACAGCTCTGTGTGTCCACCTTCTATTCATCTGTTTTGAGCTGGAAATTGAATAACAAAACAAAATCTTCCTTAGGTTAAGTCACTAAGTTACTAGGTTTAATCTGTTACTACATATAATGCTTATGAAAACTAGAAAAGATAATATCTATTTATTCTTCAACTCAACAATTCCATCTCTAGGGATCTTTCCCAATCACAGTGACAAAGGAAAAAAAAAAGATAGGAAAGGAGAAGAGAGTGGTGGGGAGGAGAGAGGAAAGGCAATAATGTATGTGATATGCACATGCTTAGTAACCCACGAGCTGTGGAATTCATCCGGAAAGACTTCATGGGTATGCTTGATGGCTAACATCAAGTGGCAAGTTTACTTAGAAATAGCTCATAAAGTCTAAGCTCTCTGTAGCTGGGAAAGTTACAGAAGAAGGAAGTGCATCTGTGTGCAAAATGGAAACCCGTGTATACCTAGAAGAATTGAACTCCTCCCTTCATGGGTGTATCCAGAGACGTGCTCATGAATCACTGCCAGACCACTTAAAATTCTCCTCAGAGCTGCTAAGTTCATGGTCTTTGCTGAGAATAATCCCCTTCCCAGAATGCTTGGCATTAAAGACAAGACTTGTTAGGGGACGTGGCTTCAGCCCCTGCTGTTAAGGAAGAGTCTTTGCTGTAAAGCTATCCCTACCATATTTGGGTGGTACTGGTATATTTTTAGCATGACTTAGGCTTAATCGGTTAATTAATTTCCTGCTTATACAGATGCAAATTTGCTTGTTAGTTTTTAAAGTACCCTCCTTCTCCTTTTCTATGTTGTTCATCATCATATGCTCAAGGCTACTAACTGCAGAGGAATTGACTCCTGAATGTTGTTTAACAACACACGTAGAGCATTGTTTTATCTTTTACTTTTGCTTTTAAAAAACTGCTCTGTCTTCAACTTGAAAAATTAAAACGACATTGATTTTAGTGGTAAGTTCTTCCCTTAGTTCTGTTTATCTGCTGATTTTTTTGTTCATTCATGCAGACATGTCTGATTCCTGATTCTGGGGGTGGTCAAAGAATTTTCTTATATGTGTGTGTTGCTGTTTAGATAACTTCAAGGTTAGATGCACAAGAAGTAGCATGTATATTGAGTTAACTGTGAGAAAAACAGGTTGTCTCATGAGGAACCCAGGAGTGCAAAATAGTTCAAAGATGAAAGACATCAGGAAAGCATTTACCTACAGCACTTTTATGCGGATGTTCATCTGCATGCAAGCAGAGATGTTTGAAGCAAGTTAAAACGCTTAACTGAGGCAGTTAAAAAGCTTAAGAGGACACAAGAGATTGTGGAGGACTGTGCATTTTGGTTGTTAACATGAAGTAAGAGCCTTTTTGGTTTTTCCATATACAGCATATAGTATCTTAATGCCCTCAAGGGATTTAGGTTCATTTGCATTCGAGAGAGTACAATTTTGCAAGATTTCTATTCTTTTTTCCCTTTGGGTAAATATTCAGTGCTAGTGCATTTCTCACAACCTTTCTCACAACCTTCTGAAAGATAAAGTGCTTTTCATGTTTCTCTCAAGGTCTCACTAAATGGAGCATCTGAGGAAATAGGAATCTATAATGACATCCACCCCTAGCACTTGTGTGTGTGAACATTTTTCAGTGAACTACTGCTTTCAGGAATCGTTCCCACATCAGCGCCCACGCCTCGGCCTTGTACCACATTCAGAAGGCAACCTGAATTGGAAACATTGCTGGTATGAGGAGAATGCCTAATGCACTGAGAGCAGCCAGATGCTGCAGAAGCCGGCTCCAACAAATCAAAACATTACTCTGCTATGACGTGGGAAGTTTTTGGAGAGGGAATCTCTGTTCTACGCAGTTACTGGCTAGGGCGTGAGCACAATGCAAAATGAGTCTGCAGCAGCTGAGCTGAGGCCTTGCAGCTGCCCTGTTTCTCAGCAGTCTATGTGTTCATCTTTTCCTGGCTAAAGCTGGTGGCCAAACAGGTAATCGAAGGTGATAATAAGGGTGCAGTAGGTTATGCTAAATAAAATAAGTCAGATAGAGACAAGTACCATATGAGTTCAGTTACATTTGGAATCTAAAACAAAACAAAACTGAGATCATAGAGACAGAAAACAAATTAATGGTTACCAGAGGGGAGGAAGGCTGAGTGGGAAAGTTATGGAAAATGGGTGAGGGAATCAAGAGGTACAAACTTCCAGTTACAAACTAAATAAGTCTAGGAGATGAAATATGTAACATGGAGACTGTAATCAATTACATAGTGTTGCAAATGGAAAAGTTGTGATGATATATAGACTTATTGTGATGATCACTTGTAATGTTTATAAATGTCAAGTCTTTATGCTGTACAGCTGATACTAAAACAATATTGTATGCTAATTAGACTCAGTACAAATATAACTTTTAAATATTAAAGGAAAAAACAGACTGTTAACTATAGGACTGTCACTACATGATTTGTAACGACTGTGCACTGTCCCATCCAAAGCTACCATAGAAAGTATAGTACAAATGGGGAGGATGGGGAGAGGACGAGCAGCCTCTTCAGAAATGATTGTAGGAAGGATGATCTGCAGAGAACGAAGCAAGTTTCCTAAAGAGTAACTTAATCTGTGGGGAGACTTTAATCTTTTAATTTTATGGGAATTGGTACTTCTTCTCTGTACATCTCTGCCCTGGTAGTATTTCTGGTCATTTTAAAAATCAGTTGATCATCATTGGTGTTTCCCCAGTCCTTGGACAGGGAACTTTGGAAAGTATGTGGACTGTCTCTGGTTTAAACTGCTAGGTCACCAGGGTGCACCCAGTGAAATACTTGTTAAGGGTTTAGGATTAAAGAGATGGGGAGAGACAAGAGCAAAATATACTCAGTGAGCCTGGTAGGGAAGAAATTCAGGGAAAGCAAGTGTGTGTGTGTATGTGCGCATGTATGTATATGAGAGAGACAAAGACAGAGGGAGAGAGAGAGAGAGAAGATACAGTATTGGGAGGAGAACAGGGCATTATGGCCCTGGGAATACAAAAGCATTGTGTTGGAGGCAGTGCCACTTCATGGTGGACAGGCCTTGGAGACTGACACCCTGGACCTCAAATCTACTAATTCTCACCACGCTTTGGTTTCCTCATTTGTCAAATAAATAATAGTAATATCTACTTTGTAGAGTTTGAAGTGGGGGAGTTGAGATAATATTTGAAAAACACTTAGCATAGTGCCTGGAATAAAGTAAATTTCAATAGATAGTAGCTGTTAAAAAGTGAAAACAAAAATTAGCTAATGGTATTATTAGGGCAGAGGAAGACTGTGAAAAGGAGGATTTTAGGGAAAGATAAGTCAATGATTGAAGATAGAGGAACACATAAGAAGGTGTGAAAGGAGCCAAGGAACTTTCATATAAACATTCAATAGTTCTTTAGTCTATGTATCTTAAAACCCCTTGAAAACATTCTGTCTTCTATCAAAGGGAGATATATTTTCCTTTACCTCTTCTACATCCAGCTTTCAGTCAAGCTTACCTGGAGATTAAGTTTTCAACAGTTGACCATCTGCACAGTGCACACTGTGCATTTCCAATGGCTTCTAGAGTGATTTAAAAAATGACAACAAGGATGTTGAAACAGATATATTGCACAGATGTTTCCAGAAAAACTTTTTTTCATGTGCGTGGTGGACCTTCAGGATCTACTCTGTTCTTTTCTCTAGAGCTAGGTCCTTCACCCATCGCATGTTCTGGAATGTTCCCCCAAAACCTCCACATAGATGATGCTCCTTTCCTGGCTTATGTGGACTATTATGATACATGCTTATTTGGGCTTGACTTCCTGGAAGAATATATTGGCACTAATATCAAAGTAAATGGATTTGAATGCTGCATCTATAGTTTATTAGCCTTATTAAATTAATTATGCAAACAAGGATGTCGTTAAATTGAAGTGGCTTTAATGTCTTACTAGCCTATTTACGCAAGCAAAAACCTAAGTCTATAATGCCTCAAGGTTATAAAAACCTAAGACGAACAAATCATAGTCAGACAGACTTTTCTAAATGAGGCAGTCATTAAAACTATAGTTAATCAAATCACTTTTGCTTTGTCCCCCATCTTCTACATAAGTCTTCTTCCTAGCTCTTGTCAGAGGAATACTCCTAACCACTTCCAGTTTTGTCCTGCTCAATATGAATTAGTTTATGCAAAAATAAGCTTAATAATTTTAATATGCCTCATTTCAGTTTATCTTTTAACTGCTTTATGACCTAAGTTTTTATTTCCACACTCTAATATGGGCAAAATTAATAAAATCAGTACACATAGGGTTTCTTTATAAATTATACAATATCACACATCTGATGCAGATCTCTACATAAAGAATCCATTTTTCTTGTGTGAGAGGCAGGCAGACAGGCAGGTACCTTAGGTCACGCACGCACACATGTGTGCATTCTCTTGATATAACATTTCCAGCTCCGTACCTCAACTATCTATTTCTGCTTTTAATAAACTTGCTGTGTGTTCCTGGACAAAGGACTCTCTCCACAAATTCTTCATGGACAAACCCAGCATCTCATGAGCATGTCTCAGTGCCTCCCCCCAACATTACAAGTGTTTTATGGCATTAATATTTGTATCTTTAAAAAGTGAATTCTTTATCTCTCCCTAAACATTTTCTACTCCATTAACTCCAGAAGAAATGGAAGTATCTATCATTTAACTTCAGTACCAAATACATTCAATAGTTACTAATTTCCAAGTTATGTCTTGAATTCCTTTGGAGAAGTGAGCATCTTTCTGATTTAGATTGTTGTAGGGGCACAGTGAAAATTCCCCCATCTCTCTGAACTTCTTTCCCTAGTCAAGCAAACAAATTAACATCCGACAAATTAACAGAAAAAAGGATCAAGTTTAATAAAGAAATATGAAGAATTTACATGGCTGTACATTCTTAGGTGAATAGGACAGAATGAGGATTGTGCTAAAAAGAACCTGAGAGGGACTTGGGGCATCAAGGAGAGCGGAGGGTCTTCACATGAGGGGGTGACTTCATTATGACAAAAACATGCCTCTAGCTGTTTGCTCTGCCTTAACATAACTTTCTCTAATTAAAAAAAAAAAAGTTGTCCTTTCTGGAGAAGAACATAGTAACCTCCTAGTAAACTTTATTATTTAAGTTATGTTAACAGCTTTTCTTGAGAACTGTGGGGCATTATTTAATCTCTAGTTCCATATGCCAATGTGGCAGATATTGGACAAAGCTTGCTCTGGACATCTGGGGAAAATTCTATATAATCGTTTTGGAGAGGCTGATCCCACATTAATAATAGAAAACTTTCTTCCCCAAACACACATATGCATTTACCCAACAAATTTTGCTCGGTTAGGAGTCAAATAAAATCCATCCATTCACGCAACAAATGTTGAACATTTAAAAGACACTCACACACACAGAGATAGAGAGAGAAGAGAGAGAACAGGGATAGATAATATTACCAAAACTTGGACTTTTTTAGCTCAGTATTCAAACTGTGAGCAGTATTTTTTCACAAAAGGGAAAGAGTTTTATTCTTAAGCCAGCCAGCATGGAAGCAGAAACAGTTGGACTCAAATCTACCTTGAAGAATGGGGGTTGAGGTGAGGATTTAAATGGCCAGAGACTACAGAAGAACAAAAACTTCTTGCTTTCCCAAACTGATTGGTCTGCTCATGTAAAATAGGCTTCAGGACAGAACATCATGTCTGAGCGATCCATAGAGTCTCTGGGTCATTTTCTCCGTATAACTTTAGCTCCTAGATGGTGATCTTAATTCCAGGGCAATCAAGGTCACTGAGCAGAGAGAGTGGTGATGTTTACCCAGGCCAGGCTGTCCATAACTGCTGTGTCTGCAAGAAATCTCACGTTCTTTTAAAACATCCTGATCCAATAACCAGCACAGCATAGGGAGGGCTTTCTAATTAATGAGAGATCTGTTCCATAATGAATGAGAAGTCTGCATGTTTTCAGAAATGCATGAAAACAAGGTTTTAAAAAATATAAAGGTTAAAACAAATTGTCTGTATTCACTATATTTAAGGCTGAAATAAATTTAATCTTCTAGTTCGTAACTGCAATAGAATCAGTTTATTGCTTTGTCAATAAGACTTGAGGTATTTTTCCTCACTCCCAACAAAGTCTCCAGTTCTTGACACTAACTGAGAACCCAATAATTCGAGTCAATTCTAACACTATGCACCTGAAACGAGTGCCAGATCCCACAAGTGAAATGACTGTCTCACAAGGCTGCACTTATTTCACATGCCAGCTGCTCATGGGGTATCCATCTACCCACATTTCTGCCTGGCTAACTACAAATGTAGGGTCTTCCATGAATTCCCCCTTGGTTTTGATAACTTGCTGGAATGGCTCACAGCACACGGGAGGACACTCTACTTATGTTTAGTGGTTTGTTATAAAAGAAGCAAATCAGAAACAGTCAAATAGAAAAGATGATAAGGCAGGCTGCAGGATGGAGGCACACAGTTCCCGTGTCCTCCCAGCTCCTGAAAGTGTTCACCAACCCCAAACACCCCCACTGTTTAGGAATTTTTATTGGGATTTCATCATGTAGACATGATCATTAAATCATTGACCATTGGTGACTGAGCTCAATCTCCAGCCCTCCTCCACTCCTTAGGCATTAAGGGATGGAGTGATGGAAAATTCTAACTCTTTAATCATGGTTTGTTTTCTTTCTGGTTAAATAGCTCCTAACCTGAAGCTATCTAGTCCTTCAATCAAGAATCCTCTCACTAGCACACAAAAGACACTTGTCTCTCAGGATATTTTGACAGTTTTAAGATCTTGAGCCTAGAATCAGAGACAAATATCAAGTATTTTATTTTTTTATTGTATCATACCACCAAATCCAGTTTCTCTTTTCTTACTACAAAGACTACCTGACTAGTCTATTGGGTTCAAACAGTTTTTTTCAGACTTTGTTGTCAGAATGAAGACCAAGCATATATATATTTTTTTTTTTTTAATATAGCACAGAAGATATTAAGACATCTACCGATACAATGCTCAGAAGAGTTTTCTCTTGGGTTTGCTTACAAATCTTGTTTGTCACTATCATCAATGCCCTGGACTTAGTTCTAGTCAGAGAGATGCACTCACATTCTCAAAGACAAATTAGACCTGCCACAAATTCATTTATAAAAGAAAGTTTTTTTTTTCTGTCATTTGAGTGTTCATGTCTTGGATTCTGATGCCATCTTAAAGGCAAAATAGTGGTAAGATTTCTTTGTGAGCATGAAATTAGAGCAAAACAATTGTATAGCCTTACCTAACTCTAGTGAGACCTGAAGAATCACCTCTGCTCCATAGCATAGTGCATTTCCCCAGTGACAGGGAAATTTGTGTTTCCAAATGATCTTCCTATATGATACTAAATAAACTCTGCTAGCACCAGACATTTTTTGTATTTTTTTATTATTGTAGTAATTATTCTAAACATTAAAATAATTTCCTATGTGTAGGTTCCCCATTTCTTAGATATATTTCAGTACACCATGCCCTCCACCAAATTACCTAGTGTTCTTCCCCTTAGTCCAGCGGGCTTCACCGCCATTTGCCCCACCAGCCCCATTCCCTTTTGGTAACCTCAGTTCTGTTGCAAATGTTTCAGGGTTGGTTTTGTCTAGTCTGTTCCTTTGTTTTGTCTATTCACATTCCACCTATGAGTGAGATCCTCTGATATCTATCTTTCCTCTTGTGACTTGTTTCACTTAGCATAATCCCTTCTAGTTCCAGTCACCTTGATTCAAATGACAGGGTTTCATCTCTCCAGTATTCCATTGTATATATGTACCACATCTTCTTTATCCATTCATCTGATGTTGGGCACTTAATTTCCAGTATTTAGCTATTTTGAATAGGGCTATAGTAAACATGGGGTTGCATAGATCTCTGCAGATAGATCTAGCACCAGACTTTCATACTTTATTTTTCTAGCTGACCAGATACAGTTTCTATTCACACACTCTTCTGTCAAATAAGATAGCTTACAATTAGTGTTTCTAATTTAGAAATTATAGTATTATTTCTAGTACTGCCTCCTTGAAATTTCACTCTATCACCTTGGAGTTTCAAATGTTCTTAAATGATTAAATTACATGTTTTAGCACAGTCTCTCGGAATTTCCCTTTAGCTGTCTAACCATATTACCTGGTTGAGGTTTTGCTGGTTTAATTCACAGTGCCTTATGAATTTCTGAGTTAATAATAATAACAGTTGAGGGTCTCCCAGATGTCTGTACTTCATTAGGCTCTTTCCGTTTCAAAAAACATATACACAGAGGTTAGCTCATGAATGGAAAGATGACAGAGGCAGGAGAGAGAATATTATAGTTAAAAGACAAGAGAACTGCCTGGAAGCAAAGGACCGAAGCCAAAATTTGACCCTGTCTCATAAAAAAAGGCAAGACAGTGACAAAATGTTGTGGATGTTCAAGTATTCCACTGAAGAAGCTCGAGTGCTTTCGAACATTTTCTCAATCTTCTCTTGCTGGCCTCCTCAGCACCTATGTGTTTTGTTTTGTTTTTTTCCTCATCATCATAGCTTTTGCTTACTCATAATTTCAATTTGTCAGGCTCCCTCATGGTCAGTACTGTTTCTCATTAGCTGTCCATGTTGCTATTCACTGCTAGCAGTTAATTCTCTTGGTATTTTCCAATTAAAATTTCCAGAAGTTGGTATTTGGTCCAACTCATCTTTCTTCAGTACGTTTCTCTTTGTACCAAGTTAATTTGTGGGTACCTTAGAGTCAAGAGTCTATTCACAATCCCAGGAATCCTGGATAAAAGAGACGTATAATGCGGTTGCTTAAGCCTTATTTTACTATAGGGATGTTGAGAAGAACTATTTTCTTTAGCAAAGAAGAAATCATGATGGACACTTTATATAGGTATCCTGTGAAGGATTTGTGTGTATTTATTAAACATGTATTTCACTTAGTTTACTTAACTAAGTTAGAAAACTTATAGAACTTATAGTTCACTTAATCATCCCAACAAACATGTAGATATTATCTCTATTTTGTAAGAAAAGACATGATGTAGGCTTAACCAGATTGTACTCACCTTCATGTAGCTTGCAAATGGCAGAAAAATTTCTCCAATATTATTATACTTCAAATATTCCCCAAATCATTTTCGAAAGGATTTTAATGTACTTTTATATGACTGAGGGACTCCTTCCGAAATAAGAAAATTCTGCTGTCTAGGAGGCACAGATATTAGCAGGTATTAGAAAGAGACTTGCTTAAAGGAGTGATGACTGCTGGAGAGCAGAACTTGAGTGAGGCTTTGATAGAACGGGCACCCCATCCTTTTCCTGTCCATCTACATTCCCCAGGGTTTGGTAATGTTCATCCAGTACTATCTGCAATCAGAAATGACAATCAGGTAATTTAGTTTTTATTGATTATTAGCAGAGTGCTTGGCAATGACTAAGTATTGAAAGTCAAAGACAAATGACCAGAATTCTGGAAAAGCAATTTCATTCCAGAAAATTTATGAAAGGCTCTCCTGTCCCAGATAGGAGGAAGGGAAAGACTGTGCTGAGTAATCTCTCCTTCCTCTGGCTCCCAGTGGCTTGCTCTGCCACTAATTAACTTTTTTTTACTCAATGCCTTAGTATTTAATAGATCATATGCATTTCTGTCACCCTCACTCTCTTCTTAAGGCCAGCATCATGTGCTCAGTACGGAGCAGATATTCAATACATGTTTTCTGGATAGAATTTTTGGTATTGTTCCTCAACATATAAATGCAAAATCAAGACATAGAAAATAGTCTGACTTGTGACTATTCAAAGAATCAATGTGTTATAGCAATGCCTCCAGATGGTGAGAATACTGACAACCAAGCACTCAAAGGTAGAGAAACAGCACTTTATTACAAGCACCAGTGCTGGCTCGGGGGCATTGTTACCCCAAGCTGAATAGCCAGGAGTCTAGGAGAGCTTCTTTCATACCCTAGGATAGAAGTTTATCTCCTTGGTACAGCTGCAGGGCTTGCTACTATGGTTTAGCTCTTTTCAGTGGTTATAGCTGCAGGGGAAAGAATACTATGCTTGCTTGCCCTTGATCAACAGGGTGTAAAATCTGGCAGGCTAACTCTAGCTTTGGGGTCAAGGAAAGGTTTTCTACCATAAATGAAACTCCAGTCTACTTCTGGCAATCCAGTATCTCATGCTTCCCAGATTCCTGTAACTTTAATCTCTCTGGAGGAGTTGAGTTCCAAGGCATTAGCATTTGCTGAGCTCTTTCTCAGTTCCCTCTTCCTGATTTCACCCCTTTCTAAATTTCAACAATAATTTATGAGCCAGGTAGGGGCAACTTCCTTTGGTTTTCTTTCTCCATTTCATATATATCATATAGTCAGTGGTGGGGAGATATTGATTTCTGCCCCAAGTAAAACTTTTTTTGTTTCTTGTAGATTTGAATATAACCTGAGGCAAGGAGGAAGAAGGAATAAAACTGATGGGACTAAAGCATACCAACCCAAGTTTCTAATAATTATTTTTCTGTACGTGCCCCACTCTGACATGAAGAACGAAGGACAAAAAAGGACAGCCCCAGAGGCAAAGGAGAAGCTCCTATTCTAAACCTTCAGTCCTTCACTTAATTAAAGAAAACATCTGCTACACCCTGGGCCTCCACCCTTTTCCTAATCAAGAAATGGTATTTTGTCACTATTCTATAGAAGAATGTAGAAGGGGGAGTTATTTATCTGTAATTCTAGAGTAAAAGTAGGGATGAGTCATTCCTCCTATCTAGATGGAGACCCCTCCTCCCTCACCCGAGACCCCAGGTTCCCTTTCCATGTCTCAGCACAGGATATAAAATCATTGATCAAACACGGTAACCTCAGAATTTACCACCATATAAATTCTCCATATATACGTTATTATTGAATCTGGGTTTTTCTCTTACTAATCACACCTAATGTTAATTTGTTCATTCAACCAGTCTGTGAAGAACCTCAGAGAAATGGGGAAACTTTTCCTTTGACACCCACAAAATTAAATCAGCTACTATTACAACTTTTATTGCTGATTAAAACCTCTTTGTGCTTCATTTCATCTTTCACTTCTTTGTCTCATACTCTTTTCGTGATCCTTCCCATCTCTAAAATACAATGAAACAGATATAAATGAGAAAGTGGTCATGTTGGGGTCATCTTGGCATAATTTTAGAGGGTACTAAGCTTTTAGTGTGAACACAGTTATAGTGTGCCTAATCTAATTTATATTAATTTACCTAATTCAAGGGCATTCAAATGATCTGCCCAAGATCATTTTCATGGAGAGAATGGGTGACAAAGGAGATACATCCATTGTCTTTTATTTTCAGTTCAGTCTCCTGTTGCTGATATGCTTGTTGAGGTAAATAACATAAGCAATAAATATATCAGTTTTTTTTTGCCATTTCAAGATCTACTACAGAGCTTCAGATAAACAAAGGTTAAGAGTACTTTGCGTGTATAAAGATAATATTGTTGGGGCATCTGGATTTTTAGCAAAGACTGAGATTTATTTGCCATAATTTGAGGGGTAGTGGTATTTTACTTCTCAGTATTTTAAAGAGTAGAACACAGCAGGATTAATTTTCTTGCCTGGTAAGAACTGCTTCAGATTTCATATACGGAATTAATTGGTCAAGGTTTTTTTTTTCCTGACGTTTCTCAGTATGATTGTTTCCATTTTTATAGCTTTTGATATCTAGGGTTCAATACTTATTATGCTAATAAATGCTTCCCATGACTCTACAAAGTTATCTACATCCACCCACAGCTTTACTCTGAGAAAAGTGCTTCATTATTATAAATTCAGTAATGAACAGTTAAGCAGGAGAACCAAACCTCAAGCCATGAATGTCGTTATCTCACCCAGTAAAGTGAAGTTAGGGACATATGGGATAAATAAAGCTTTAATAACTTGTGTTATCTTTGAAATATTTGTGGGTATTTTACAGTACTTAGCCATAGTAGACAGCATAGTAAAATATTTTCACTTTCAGGCTTTCCAGCCTTTTAGATTGAGAAAAGCTTAACTGAAAATTAAATACTGAGGTAAAATTCAAATAGCTTAGTTTTTCTCTTCACATTCTCTGAAAGTTTCTCCTGAAGTGAGAGTTGCTCTGCAGCAATAGCTTTGAAGCTTGTACCTTTTATCTCAGGGGTTGTTTGAAGGGACCTCAGAGGTGGGAGCTAATAGGGGAAGGGGAAAGAGGGAAGGGGAACAGGTACAGCTGCAGGGTTTGTGTATCAAGCAGATTCCCTAAGGAAACTCTTTACTTTCTTTTCTCTTTCCCACCTTCCACCTTCTTTCCTTTTTGACTTTTCTAAAATTTTGACTTCGATAGCCTTTGATGAGAGGCATTTCATTATTTTAAAGTAGAGTTTAAATAGAAATATTAGCGTAATTCAATGTTTAGTTTATTGAGGTATAGTTTGCAAACAATAAATCATTTAATGTTGTGTATAGTCTATGAGCTTTGAAAAAAATATAGCATTGTCTAATCATCATCATGATCAAGATTTCAAACACTTTCATCACCCCAAAAAAGTTTCCTCATATCCAGTATCCTCCTGCTTTCCCTAGCCTTAGTCAACCTGTTCTACTTTCTGTTGTGATCATTTGGCTTTTATTAGAATGTCACAGAACTACAATGGAAAGATCTGCAGGCTTTTGAGTCCAGCTTCTTTCACTCGGCATAATAGGCCTTTGAGATTCATTTAGGTTGTTGTGTATATTCATAGTTCACTACTTTTTATAGATATACCAGAATCTCTTTCTAATAAATAGATGCATTTTTTTATATTTTTATGTTTAAAATTTTTTTCATTACAGTAACATTGGTCTATAGCATGTTATGAGTTTTCAGGTGAGCATCATTGTATATAAACATATAAATATATACACATGCACAGAGAGAGAGCACATTATGTTCACCATTCAAAATTGAATTCCAAGGTTCTACATTCAACATTCTATTTTATTAAAAAATTCTATTAAACTTGTTTATATTAAGTAAATACTTCTTCTATTAAAAGGAAATTAATTTCCTTTCATGTGTGTGTGTGTTCATTTATGTATGTGTTACAAATATGAACATTCTCTTACATATATGTGTGGGGACATGTTTAATTTTTTGTAGGTTAAGTAGTAGAATTATTGGGTGATGGGTGATATGGTAACTTTTTTTAAGAAAATACTTAACTGTTTTTCAAAGCTTTTATTTCTTTTAGCAGAAGGTCTTTGGGTATCTCTTCAGGGTTCTTGTGAGTCTGAGAGAAGATTTCATCAGACCCACACACTCTGGATACAAAGAATTTTGTGCAGTCAATAGTAAGTAAAAGCAAGTAAGATTTATTGAAGAAAAGTACACTCTTCAAGAGACAGGATATGGGCAGGCCATTTTCCAAGAAGAGAACAGCCTACAAGGAGCTTCAGGCTGAGGTTTTTAAGGAGTCTGGGTGCTCTAATCCCTACTCAGGAGCATATGAGTGAGTCCCTTTAAATTGATTGGAGGACATCAGATTTGACAACACTCATGGTCAGCTGCCTTTTGATTGAAGGATTGCCTCTGTTCCCTTCCACCCACTGCTTCCGTGCTCATGGCTGACTATTGCCTAGCATTTTTATCCCATTCTCATTTGAATTTGTCTTTCCATGTTGATTAGTCCTGTTGAATATCTTTCTGTGCTTATTTGCTTTTGGGAAGTGTCTATTGATGTATTTTACCCATTTTATTTGGATTATCTAAATTATTTTTATTGGCTTGGAAGAGTTGTCAGATATATGTATTGAGATTATTCTTGAACTTGCTTTTTCACTTTCAATTTGGAGACAATTGATACTTTAACATTATTGAATCTTCCCATCCATAAATATGATCTATCTCTCCATCTTTAGTAATTTTTTTACCAATGTTTTGTAGTTCTCACTATACAGGTCCTAAGCTTATTTTTGTTAAATTCAAACCTAAGTACTTCATAGGTTTTGATGTTACTATAAATGATATTTAAATTTTTAAATTTTCAAGTGTTTATAGTTGCTATATAGAACTATTATTTTTTGTTTGGGGTTCTCATATCCTAGAGCCTTACTAAATTCACATATTTGTTCTGGTAGTTTTTGTGTAGATTCTCTAGGATTTTACATGTACATTCATTGGTCTTCTGCAAAAAAAACCCAGATTTTTTTCCCCTTTACAATATTAGTTTCTTTTATTTCCTATTCTTGCCTGTTGCTCTAGTCAGTTCTTCCATATACTGCTGAATAGATGTATAGAGAGTGGAAATCCTTGACATGCTACTGTTTTTAAAGATAAAGCATTCACAGGCTTTCTGTTAAGTTTCTCATAAATGCTCACTGTAAGTTTGAAGAAGTGTCCATCTATTCCTACTTTGCTGAGAGATATTATCATGAATAAGAATTGAGTTTTATCAAGCACCATTTCTGATTTATTGAAATGATCATTGGTTCTTTTTTTTTTAATCTTAGCACAGTGAATTATAATGACATTTTTGCATGCTAAATCAATCTTACATTTCCTAGAATTTAATTTAGTCTTTTGACTTATTAAAGTATTACTTCTATACGCTAAATTCTTGTTAATGATTTTTGCTTTTGTTTTGTGGAAGAGATAGTGATAAATTAGTATTATGTCTATCTTAAATGTTTGATATAATTCACCTTCAAAGTCACCTGGGTCTCAAGTTTTCATGTGGAAATATTTTTCATTAGAGTTTAATTTCTTTAAATTGTATAGGAATATTCAGGAATTTGTTTCTCATTGAATAAGCTTTGGTAGTATATGTCTTTACATAAATTTCTTGATTTTATGTAAGCCCTCAAAGCAATGGTAATACAATTATTCAGGTATTTCCTTATTATTCACTGAATGTCTTTGGATGAGTATAAACCTTAGTAAAAATTAATTTGGTCATTTTTTCCTTTATTTAGCACATTATTTATTCATCCAGAATATTGGACAATGTGGTCCAGAACTAACCTTTTTCATCACTGAATCTTCTAAAAACTATGACTCTTCACCCATGGAAAAGCATCTGATCATAAGTCAAGCTAATGACTTACCATTTGAGCCTGTATGAAGAACAAATATATCAGACTATAAGAGGCTTGAACTCTAAACTAGGTTATTATGGTCTATGGAAGAGGCTGGACACTAGCAGAACCACGCACGATGCAGTGTTTGGTGGTAAAAGAAAAGTGCCTAGTTCAAGTTGGTCGTGTCAGTAAAAGGTTCCAAGTGTCCACTGATATTGCAACCAGTGGGCCTTAGTTTCATGAATATATACGATCTGTCTATTCAGAAGAGGTCTTTAGACAGTCACCGAAATGTACAAGGGGCAGGCAAGATCTAGCAATAATGTCAGGATCCTCATCAAGTGAGTTTGGATGAAAGAAGGGAAACCAAATTTAACATGAAACTATTCACAACTTAGTAGGTATCCAGTGCCCACCAATACAACGTTAGCCTCCAAGTCTCATCTCAATGTCACAATTCTTTTTACTATTCAATATCCTTTACTATTTTCCTTCAGTTGTAGAAATAGAATTAGATATAAACCCAAATGACACCTTAGTATGTGAAAAATTTACCAAATGCAAGAACTGTCCCAGTTCACATTATTCTCTCTTATCTTCCACCTTCTCTTGAATTTTTTTTCTGTCATTTGTCTAGAAATTCACATTTCTGTTCCCTATGCTGCTGACAATTTATGTCTATCTCTTTAGAGAGATTGTGAACGTGATTTGTGTCATATTATCATAGAATTTACATGTTGGGAGCAATTTAATAGCCAGATGGCATCCTGAACTATTTATCATTGTGTATTTGTCCACCCTACCTTTTTCTTACCTCTTCAGTCAGAGGAAGACACAACCTTGAAGAGATTATCACTCTTAAAGTTGGAATGCAAAAGTAAATTCAAAGCTATTGTTCCATTTTTTCTGACCTCCGGACTGAATCTTAAGATTCAAAATGGCAGTCTGTGAAGGAATCATAAAATACAATTTATGACATAAGTATTTTACGGAAAAGAAATGGTGTTGACACAAATTCTGAAAGAAGAGATAAGAGAATCAGATTTTTGAGGACCATGTAAAAGAAGTAAAGACAGCATGGAGCATAAACTGGCGCTATGAGGGTTTTATTCTGGCTTTAGAAAAGTCAAATTAATGCTTAAATTATACTCATTTCCAATGGATAAGTCTCCCCTATATACTACCCAAAATGAAGAGCTACTTTTTGGTCCCTACTAGGAGAGGAACTTCCATTGATGGATGTCTTTGACTAGGCAATGTTGCTAAATCACATTCAAACTACCTTACTGTTGTTTCCCTCTTTGTGGCTCAGGATACCTGTAAATTAACCCCTCAAACGGTGTCCTGATGGAAGCAGTATTTTTAAGGGAAATCTTTCTGTACATTTTCTTCTCAGATCAAATGGTCTAGTTTCTTAAATGATAAACAGAGTGAAAAAATGAGCATTTATTTAATTCTATGGCAGGCACAAGCATTTAAGTGAATTATTTTATTCAATCCTGAGAAAAATGTTGTGACTTAAGAAATAAAATATATATATTTATATATACATTCATATACATGTAAATAGACACATATATAGATATATACATACATCTATTCTAGTTAATTACTTATTGACATCTTCCTTTTAGTTGATTCCTTTTAATATTAGGTATTAATATTTTATTATTTTTTTCAGTTCTAGTCATTATCACTTAGTCCTAAATGTCATGATCTTCAAGATTTTAATGTTGTTGTTGACGATGATGATGATGATGTGATGGTGATGACAAAGCAGAAACCACAAAGTAACAATTAGAATTTTTATGACATTTACTTCCTAGTATTATAATGTTCAACATTGTGCCATTGATGAACTCTGATATCTATTAACTTCACAATTATGTTGCAATTCTTTAAAACAATCTTAAAAAGTATCAAGAGCTTCTATGGAAAGACTTTTCACCATCTGTGAAACAGACAGAAGGCAGGGCATGAACTTTCTCCCTTTGATTCTCCCTAGTGCTATCTGTCTATGGTGTCCACTTCTTTGAGAGAGCGCCTGTGTCTGTGTGTGCTTGTTTTGTCTCCAAAGTATAATGACCAGAGCTAGACTAGAGCTTCTAATAACAATCTGTATTGCACTTAGCACTCCCTATTCTGGTTCCCACTTCTTGATGTGTGGTTTCATGCAATGTGGTGGGGCAGCTACTATTGTTTTCAGGACTGGCTCTGGGCAAAATTTGAAGCAGGCTAAGTGTGTCTCTAAAATTGCTTCAGAGGTCCTGCTCTTCCTTTTACAGCACCTGGATCCCACAACTTTTGCAACCATGGTCCCTGACTGTAGTGCCCTGTTGAGCTTTGCTTACTTATTCCAGGCTCAAGGCAGAATCTTGACATTTGTGCCCCTGTTCCTTTAAAATCTCCTAAGGACCCACTGCTAATCAATCTGATAAAGTCAATAGACCAGAGGTATTAATGGTTGGGAATAAGCTGCTCTAATCTTTTCAGGTAATTTGTGTATTTTCACAGGAGGTTGGTTGCATTTAGAAATGAGAAAATGAGCTACCAAAATGTGATTCTGGATGGGGAGGAGTTTGTTTTCCCTCAGGGAGCTCTAACATTAGTCAGATTATTCCAGGTGGCTATTCTCATGCCAGCCAGGTGACAGGCATCTTGGAGTAGGTCAGCACCTTAACTTCACTCCAAGACCACAGACCACAGTCTGAAATTGCTAGCTTTCAAATGCACAGTGTTCTTCACAAGAGGGAGGAATGGCAGAGATGAAGAGAGAAGCACAAACCCATCACCATTCAGAGACAACGAAATTGAAGCAACAGCTGCTGTAAATGAGTTAGTGACGTGATCTTCACATACACATGTGACTCTTTACAAGAAACGGAGGGAAAATTATAAATATGCCAAACTTGACTACTGGGAAATATGTCAAAATAAGCAATGTTGAAAGTATTGTTTGGCTTGTATTCCCCGGGCTGGTTTTTCTAAAAAGGACCATTTATAGAGGTAACATGTTAAAGCAGGATGTACATGCTCTGACTGGGAGGCTTTAGGGTTCTGGGAACGGAATCAATGAGCTCTGTTCGGAGGAAAAAGAACTTCATTGTCAAGAAAATGAAGAAGAGGCACAGAATTAAAATGAAAAAAAAAAAGAGAGAGATAAAAGGTGGCATTCTTTCCACAAGGTTAGTTCAAGTCACTTACCCACGTTTGTTGGGAATGTCAAAATATTATAATTTATGTTTCCTTTTTCTAGTCTCATAAATGGCATAAATTTCAGACAGTTTATCTCAGTCTTCAACAACCATCATCCTCTCTTGACAGAAAGGCTGGTCGTCCTGCATTTCTAGTTGTAGCTTAGATATGAAGAAACTGGAATGTTGATTAATCCAGGCATCAGATAGTTGAGGTTCACTGTGTACAGAATGGCTGGTTTTATTATGAGGTTACAAGGCAGGAACTGACTAGAAATGTGAAGAAATTCTCACTTTTGAGGAGCCATCATTCAATGGAGGAGACATAGACATAAACAAGGAGTTTTAACAACATGAGGTGAATATCATGATAAAGACAGTAGAATACGAGTGAAAGACAGTGAGCAACAGGGAATCTGTAGGAAAATGACTCAGCTGCTTCAGCGACCAACCAGGCATGAAGTACTGTCTCTAGAGAAGTAGTATCTAATAGCTTGACCTCCTTTTATTCAACTTAAACTTTATTTCAAACATTGAGAGGAAAGTTGATGCAAATAGCAAAACATAACCAGCCCCTGCTTGCCAAATGATTGGCTAGGGAAAGTTGATTAAGTAACAATTTATTTGCTAGCTATATTTCTTCTAATAAAGTAGAAATGGATAAAATACTTAAAATTCTTACTCATATGCTTTTGTAGAATTCAGAGTAACTTTTATGTATTTCTTTTCAAGGTTACTGATTTCAAATGGGTAAACAGAGATGACACTTTTTTTAAAACCTGAAGTAAACTCCAGAATTAATGGGTAGAAGCTAAAAAATAAAAGTGAAAAGGTAGAGTTTTACCACAATGTAAGAAAAAAATTTCTATAGATTGTATTCTTCAAGTGCTATGAACAGACTCTCCAGGAAATGAATGTCCTTTAATCAGTTACACCCTAACACCTGTAAGGTTTCTCTGTTGGGTGGGGTTTGAACCTGGTGGTCCTGTAAACATTTTTCCCTTTTAGGTCAAAGGCTCTGATTTAGCCTAAGTTCTATGGAGAACAAAAGCTGAGACACAGCTTATTGACAAAGGGCTTATAGAAAGTTACATTTTCAGGGAAGTCAGTGAAAGAGAAAAAGAGATATAATACAAGAAAGAGGGAAAAGGAATTCAAGGTGGTGCCCCACACAGGATTAAACAACTTTACAAAAAATGCAATGTCTTCCAGGGAGACTGGGCACAAACATCATGCCTGACTACACTCCATTGCTGGGCGGGAGGAAAAGGAAATTATCCGCTGGTTTCTTCCGGCTCCTGGTTCTTACTCCTCAAAGTTTGGTTTCTTTCGGCTCTTGGTTCTTACTCATCAAAGTTTGTCCCATGCACATTGACGCTCCTTCACTTCGAGGCTGTGCTGCCTGACCCTTCTGGACAGATGCGTGAAGGACTAGTGTGGTTCTGTTTCTGCATCTCAACGTTGTTCTGGGAGCCATCATCCCTCTGTTGGGGTGAGGTCAGATGACACAGAGACTTCTCTCTTGGCCCACATGCCCAAGAGAAGCAGAAAAAGCCCAAGTGTTAGGAGGCTGAGCTAGGTGGTAGCATGTAGTACACCCTGGGGTCAGTGCAGCTCAGCAAATCTGAGAAGACTTCTGACCAGGTCCACATATCCGGCAGGCCTTCCTGTCTCAAGGTCTCGCACCTGTGTTTGAACTTTTTTCCCTACGTTAAATCTTAGGCTGTATATTAGAAAAGTGGGAACAAAAAGGAGAAAAACAAGGAATGAACAAACCAAACTCAAAGAAAGAATAATGAATGGAAAGACAGTTATAGGAAAGAAACAGAAAAAAAAATGGAAACAAAAAGCAATTTTAGAAATAATAGTTTTGTATGAATCTTCTCTCTTCATTTTCCCCAACCTCCAATGACTGTCACAATTCCATGGGCAATATATTTGACTAAGACCTTTTTTCCTGGAGCTGGAGTGAACACTCCCCAAGGTGTCCATGGGGAGTCTAGCCGTAACTTGGGGACTACAGCATGTGGTCCACATACCTGAGGCAGCAGGGACTCCCCAGGATTTTGCAGGGACTCTTTGAGTTGCTGTTGTGGACAATCAGGAAGGTTAGTGAACTAACATCTTATTCCATCACAATTTTTAGAAGTTTCTGGGCTTCTTGCACCTCCCAGTTGAGAGATGCTTCTGTTTTCTGACAGTTACCCAATTAACTTCTGCAGTCGGAACAGACATCTTGCTAGAGAAGAGAAACACAAATAACCTGAGTGCTTACCGTGCAGAAAGAAATTGCAGGGCTGGAGCCTTGTGTTGCAACCATCTGACCTCTACCATCTCAATTACCAGTCACTCCTCAACTCAATATGTTTTCCCTCCAGCCTCATCACAGATTGCATGAGTTTGGTCAATGTCATGTAGAGCCTCCAGGTTACTAACTCAGTTAACAGCTCCAGATGATTCCTAGTTCTCATCTCTTTCAACTTTTCCCTGTCCTTAATATTCTTGCCTTAATTCTTGTCTCTTTGAAATGTATTTTATTTGAACTTAATTTTTTTTTTTTTTTTCAGATTTTCCTCTATTCCTTTGGAGCTCTTCACTATCTCCACTTGGTATCTCTTCTTCCAGTAACTTCCCAAGTGCTAGTTCTCCAGAGATGGTTTATTGTAGACTGCTCCTCAACCATGTTATAGTTTTAACAACCAAGTAAATGATGCTGGCTCCCACATCTGCATTTCTATCCCAGTCCTCTCTCTTGAGGTCTGAAATCTCATTTCACATTATTTACGGGACATTATCTCCTGGATGCCCATTAACTGTCTCAAATTTAGGATGTATTAAGTTCATGTCTGCATCTTGGCTCCAAGCTGTGTTTCCTCTCTTTCGCTGTCTACTTCAATAAATTATACCATCAACCATCCAAATATTCTTAAAATTTGAGGGTCATCATAGATATTTTCCCCTTCCTGCAAATACTTCCTAACTCAAGAGATAGTGTAATCACCTCCACTTCTCCCTGCACCCATACTGTCGAGACCTTGATCCTTCCCTTATCTCCTGGCTGTATTATCCTTGCACCTCCCCTCTGATAAAGCTACCCAACTTCCACATTGCTGAGATCTCACTCTAAAACAGATCTGATCACCTTAGTCCCCAGTATCTTTAGTCAGGTTCTCTAGAAGCAGAGTCTAAGACAGAAGTTGAAATGCTTATGGTTCATTGAGGGGTCCTCCTAGAAAAGATCTTCAAGGGAGAGAGTGAAAAAATAATGAAAAGAGAGGATGTGGATCAGGTGAAGTCTGACCTTAGTCAACCCAGAGAAGAATTCGTGAGTATAAACCGTAACACAGAACTTTTCCTCTTAAGGTAAAGGGGCTGGCCTTTTGTATCCTCCAAAAATTCTGTCTTTGGCTCTGGATTGCCTGAGGTGTTAAGGGGGAAAGAGGAGTAACTTTCAGGCAAAGTGATATTTCTTTGTGTGTGTGTGTGTGTGTGTGTGTGTGTACAGAGAACAATTCTGCAAAGAAGAGGAATAGTTTTAAAACCAGCAGCAAATGTCTGTATCAGCTGAGGAAGACAGCACTGACTCAGGAAAGGGAACTCTTAAGCCTCTACTTCACCATGCTTAAAGACCTATTTTTAGCTCTTCATTCAAGTAGAAGAAAATAAAAACACACAGCACTGCCTTCTCTACATGACCCTTCCAGCCTTGTACCTGATCATTGTCTCCTCTCCCTGTCATCCTCATTTGAATTTTCTCTATAGATAGTGTCTACTACATAAATATATGCTCTATTCTTTTGCGGTAGACTGTTCTCTCTTCATGTAATTCCCTTTTTGCTTACCTGAAAAAATCCCAGCCCATGTTATTGAAATTCCTAGGCAGAATTAATGACTTCTATGTCTGGTTGTCATTGTATCTTATTTATAACTCCATTATAGCAATATTTGAATTTTAGATATTTGCCTTAGTGCTTCTTTCTTTAGTGGATCTTCTGCAGAAACGAATAATGTATCTCTCAATCTTTTAGTCCCAATAGAAAGTCTAGTACTTTGTAAAAAATCCATAAATGTTGGTTGAATTGAATCACGTCTTTTCCCATTATGAGCAGCAGTTGTTAAATCTCTGAGGCATATAATGACTCATAAAGGTGTTTAGCTATGAGACAGTTGTTGACGTCACTGCACTTTAGTTTATTGTTATAAATTCTTTTGATTTTGTAATATTTATTGTATATCCTTTTACCTGCATTTCTGTTTGTTTTATTCTTTCACAAATATTGAAAATATTCAAGGCTCAGTTTCTATTAAAAAGACATAGGCTCTCTAAGAAGACTGGTGATGTAAATTCAAAAGACAAATCAATAATGACTGATTAAGGCAGGAGGATTTTTCTATGATAGTCATGTCTATCAGAAATGATACTAATACTAAAGGAAAAAGTGACACAACATTCTTTTGATTATGTGACTTTGCAATGATTAATGAACCAAAATAAAACTCTTTTCTAATTTTATGTATCTATTCTCACCTCTTCTCTAATTGATTCAGATGTAATTAAAATACGATAAGAAATATCCTTTTTAAGTGTACAGTTGCAGACAGTCATAGAAACCCCAACTACTTCCATAACTGCTGTCCCCATGTACACTCTCACCTGCCTTTTCTAGTGTTTCATATAAATGCAATCATACAATGTTGTTGGGTTTCTTCATATTTTGGCTATGATGAATACTGGTGCTATGAACATTCATGTACATAGCTCCTGTCTTTTGTACATAGGTTTTCATTTCTTTTAGGTAAATACCTAGGGGTGAGATTGCCCATTTGCTTGAGTAGTATATATTTAACTTTATAAGAATTGGACAGATTATTTTCCAAAGTGGTTGTGCTATTTTGCATTCCCAACAACAGTGTATGAATTTCATTTCTTCCATATCCATACCATCCATATTGTTTGCGTTTCATTCAAATATTTAAAAACTTTCTTCAGTGACCCTGCATTGAGCTCTGAATTATTATTCTAGTCATTATACCACAGAGGAGTGAAATAAGATTTAGTTATTTTGACTCCCTTTTCAACCTTTTCTTACCCTTTTGCTTTGACTCACCCTCTTGGAAATAGCAAAAGCCAGGAAGAATAACCGAGGCTGTAAGTGGGATGACTGCAAGAAAACCAAGCTATTTAATAAAAACCCATCATATTAGGGGAATAAACTCTTGTTTTCCAGGAGTTTCCTGCTCTGGAGCTGTGGATGCCACTAAGATAGCTGAGGCAATTTCATCCCTTGAAATTTTGGTTTATCAGTTCTAATCGCATCTTCAGGAAGCACAGCAGAAACACGGGACCAGAAAATGTCTTGATCTAGTAGCTCAATACAGTTTCTTATATTTACAACTCAAGATAAATCCAAATGCTACAAACCTCCTTCTGCTGACGTCATTTATTCCAAACCCCCACCAAAGTTCTTCCAGTTTCCATGTGCTTAGAGCACAGCCTTTAAATATTATTTCTGCATTTACATAAGGCTTTTCTCTTCATAATATTGACATTAATAGCAAGTATTTCCTAAACCCGGCAACCATCTATAGTGCTTGCCCACTAAAGCCTCAGATAGAAACTCCCACTTTTAAGCTCACAAATAATCATTCTGAAGCATCATTTTATCTTGTCAGTATCTCCCACTGTTTTCACTGAATTAAAACCTATTTCCACTAACTAAATCTAGTGCAATCCCTTCCTATTCAATGACTTTCCACTCGTCAATTTTAAACTGTAGTTTCTAGAGGAAAGCAGAGGCAAATCTTAACGTCATGATTAGCCTAGGTCTCTTTCTTGCATTTCTAAACAGTTAGTCACACACTTGCAGAGCTTCTCCCATTGCTGGATATGAGAAAGAAAAAGCACTGACAGATTTCAAGGAAAAGAGAGTTTGGTTCATACTGCTTCTTGGTTTCAGTGCACTTGAGTGGTTCTAGCATAGTTCAGTTAGAGATCTTCCCGGATGTATAAAAGTGCCCTTTCAATCATTCATAATGGCAATGGAAATCACTTACAATGAAAGCAGCTTCTCATGACCCAAAATGCACATTTAAATTTATAGCAAGTATTCATCAAATCAAATCAATTACTCTTTCTTCCTGTTCTGCTCTACTTCCTTACATGTTTATAAACAGAGGTCATTAAGACTTTTTGAAGTTATTTATCGTCTGCATTTCTCTTTAGTTTGGACTGAATGTTTTATTTCTATAGGTTCAAGCTATGCTTTTAAAACACATACAAGCTACCCAGCTACCCAGGTTGACTGTATTTTTATTCACAGAGGCTGTAGTCTCACAGCTTCCCTGACTGCTAAATTAAACATTGCAACACACACATTTCTCAGCCCCTTCATTCCTGACCTCCCTCACTAGTCCTACTTTTATTTTCTCCAGAGAATTTGTCTTTAAACGCACTATATCATTTGCCCATTTATGACATCTACTACTATCATAACCACTAAAACACAAGTTTCAGAAGGACATGGCTCTTTGTCTTACTCATTAACATTTGCTAAGTGCCTAGAGCACCAAGATGAAGCTAAGGCTAATGAGTTTTGTGTCCTTCTGTTTTTATTAGTTGGGTTGTTTTTCATGGATATAGTTGTGATGGCTGTTGTTGTTATATTTTATTTTCTTGCATCTGATTACACAATTATCCCCAAATCCTCGGAGTTTTCTTTGATGGTATGAGGCCTGGAGTTATATGCTGGGTCATTAATGCACTCTGGGAGATATAAAACACTGAATCCTGGGGACCACCCTTGATTTTTGAAACTCTCAATCCATGATAAACAACCTCCCTGGCATTTTCATCTTCCGTGTGGCATCCTTTTTCTGCTTCAAGAACTCGAGCCTTTATCCTCTGGCCTTACTGCTCTCCCTTTCAAGATGTTGTTGCTTATTCTCCCAAACACTTCATCAGGCAAAAATCTCAAAGATAAAGTTTATCGCTTTTCAGAATAGCACTTTGCTTCATTACTGGCATCTTCAACTTCTTGGAAAACCTCCCAAATCAAAGACTTTCTCCTAAATTTTTATATACTCATTTATTCAAATGACATTAATTAGTATGCATTTGGTGCTTACACTATGCCTAGAACTCTATTTCCTTGAGACACATTAGTGGAAAAAAACTGGCAGTATTATTATTCTAGTAATTATCTAATGTCCTAACAGAGAAAGGGTTAATGCAAAATAGATTGACGATATAATACAGAACAGAAATTACATGCTTATAAGGGAAAATACAGAATCGGTTAGGAAGCTGCTGAAGAGTTCTTAAGTTATGACATTCCAGAATGACAGATAACAATTAATCATATTAAGGTGATTTTTCTAATAAAAAAAGCGATGATCATCACTTTGGGGGAAAAAAAATAGAGCACGGTCAGGTGTTCCTCGGGAAGGAAGCAGTTTGTGTACTAAGTGGATGGTCAGCAGAGGTCTCGTTTGGAACAGGACATGTTAAAAAATATACTGGTTTTCCCCATCCTTACAGGCCTTGGTTATCTTTTATATGGATACTGCAACCATCTTTAAACTCGGTTGCCTTCTTCCAGTGCACCCCCTGAATATACCCTCTACACTGAAGTGTGACCGGTATTTCAAAGCCCCAAGTCAGGTAGAACTGCTCCTGCTAAATCCCTTCAGTAAACTCCATTCATTGCTCTTGGGCAAGTTTGTCAGAGATCTTTTTTGTCAGTTGTCTTTCTCCTGCCAGTATCTTTGCTCCATCTTTACTCAGAAAACAGTCTGCAGTCTCCAGGTTGTGGTACACATAGCCATTTCTGCCTAAAATGCATGGCCCGCAGCTTGCTCTCTCTCCCTTCCTATACCCAACCCAGGGGTGCTCTCCCAAGGGAAGCTTTCCTGGGCCTCTGCAGTCTGGTTCAAGAGCCCTTCCTATGTGCTCCCCTGACGCATGGTGCTTCTCTCTGTTATAGCCCCTGTTAGCCTGTCCTGAGTCACATGCCTCATGTCTGAATTCTGCTTTGGACCTCTAACAGTTGAGACTGTTTTCATTCTTCTTGGTAAACTCAGAAACTTGCACAGTTTTAATCAATGAGTTGTTGGAGAAAAGGAGGTCCTCTCATTGGAGACAAAACTGAATGCAGGATACAACTGAAAAGACAACATACGGAAGGAACATGTGACCAACGATGTATACTTCCAGAGGACAGGGACATAGAAATTGTTGGAAGTTACAAAGCAATAAATTCAACTTAACCATTCTTATTCTGAATAACAATCGTTGTCGTAACTAATGCTAGTTTAATTTAGTTTGCAGTTAGGCACTGTGCTAAATGCTCAACAAACATCTTTTCATCTTCTCTTCAGAATAACCCTATGACCTGAGAGCCCCTGTTGTACTTCTTTCTCTCCCTGCTAAATATAAAATTCCAGCATGGTTATATGAGATTTAGAGAGAGAGATTCACACATTTATAAAAAAAGTCTTAAAGTGACAGCAACAGATATTATTACCATTTTCTGTTCGGCACTAGCTTCCTGGGACGTGTATATATTTATATATATATATATATATATATATATATACACACATGTATATATATATACACATATGTATATATATATATATATATATATATAAAAGTCATCAAACTTTCAAAGAGAGCTTCTTTGCATTTCGGTGAACTAGCTTGCAGCAGCACTGATAAGTACTGCCATGTCCTGAGCTCTTGGAATTAAACAAGAGATGTCTAGCTGCTTTATGCCTTCAGAATCAAGGATTTGCTATCATCTACTTGGAAAAGATTAAAATGAAAAAGGATGTTTATATCCATGTATTTCTTCGTAAAATTGAAAAAATTTAACCTATTTTCAGAAAATACATTTTGGAAGACAGGGTGAAAGGCAGAAAAGTTAATAAGCATAAACCTTAAAACACAATAAAGGTTTAAGACCCAGTGATCACAGGCTGTAAAATGAAGGTAAAATGCTGAAGATCGTGAACCAAGTAGAAGGCCATCAAACAGTTTCTTCAGCCATCGCTTCCACCAGAACAAACTGGGGGCCAAGAAGACACATGAGGGGGTTAAAAAAAGCTTGCTCATGAAGTTTCTCAGCCACAAGCCTGTGGATTTACTAGAACACACATTCCACATAAATCATATAGATAATGTCAATAATAGAATTGGAGTTTTAAGAATCTGTAATATAAATAAATGAATTTCCTTTCTCCAGATCATATCATACTGAAATGTTCTTGTAAAAACTCTGCAGAGAAAAATACAGGGATTCACCAGCTAATTCAGAATTTAAATCACTTAAATAATGGCAAAAAGCTTAATATTCTTTTATTAATGTGACATTTCCATTGTATTGCATATTTTAAAAGTTCATGGCAATTATTATTAGGCATTTATTGTCCTTTATAAGAACTTAGAAAACAAGACAGCATTGTCCTTGGGAGGCCACTGAGGGAGTCCTTCCTGACAAGGTCAGTTTGTTCTATGGGAAGCAGGGCATACCTGAGTCTTAACAGAATTGGGTGTCAGGGTCATCTGGAGACCATCCTCTCATGCTTTCCAAATATCTGCTACTTTGCCTACACTATACAAGTATTGCAGAGTTCTTATTGTCTCTGAGAAAATCTGTCTCTGCGAACTGAGCAAAATAACTCTCTCAATGAACTGATTTGAAATGTTTTCTATTGCTTTTAAAATACAGCAGAAACCATTCTTTATGGGACAAGTTGTTTTAAATGTGCTTAATGCACACACTAAAATTTTTAATGGTTTTGAATTGCCAAGTGAGTGGTAATAGTTTGAAAAGATCCACCTGCCTAGTCTACTGACAGTTGTCAACAGATTTATTTATGGGTTAAAATAATTCTTCAAATGAGAAAAGTGATAGGTGTAGAAAGAATTGTTGCTGCTCCAAAGTAACACATCTACTACGAAGTCAGATAGGGTGAGCTAGGACCCTGGAGGACACTTGCTTTGCTTTTCTAGAATGATACTAGGAGCACTGGTGTTGGGGACTTGGGCCAGGCCACAAAGCCAGGCTGATGCAATCCAACGGAAAATTGCACTCAGAGGTACCTCAGCCACTTCCCTGTTTGCCTAACGGTCGCCTCCCTATTTCATAAAGCATGAACATTAGCAACCAATCAATTAGCAACCAATCAGAGCCTTGATCACGCGCACTAGCAATCAATCAGAGTCTTGATCACGCATTGTACATGCACCCACCCTCCAATCCAACTAAAGAGCACGCAGCAGACATGCACAGGGGCCACCTATCAGAACTACTTCCCTTCTTTTCCCTTTCTATGTAAGTCCCTCCATCTTAATAAAATTTTGCAGCTTGATCAGAATTCTTTGTCTTGCTGTCATTTTTCGCGCCTCTTGTCCCACCCCTTTCATCCATTCTAGGTGGATCTCCGGACCCCAGTTGACTGCTCCGCAGGTCGGAGTCACACTGGGAAGAGTATATCTTCTTTCTGATGCCCTTCTATCCTCCATAGAGCCTCCTAGTGACTTCTTTACACAGACTCATGCTTTTATCTGCGTCTATCTCCTGCCTTTGAATTAGGTCAGCACAGCCCTACATCACATAGCTGGTATCCAACACTTAATCTTGCATGTTGAGTGATTCACTTCAACTCTTCCTTTCACTGCAGCTTGAAGTTAAGATATTGATCACTATTTTCAATAAAATCTATAATCATCTAACAATATCATGTATATTGCATTACTTTTTTGTTAAAATATTAATTTGTTCAATAAAAACATGTAAAATACATCATTAGTGAGTATTATATAAAAGATGAAACAAATGTTTGCAAGGATGTGGCAAAAAAGGAATTCATACACTGTTGGTGGGAGTGGAAATTAGTGTGACCATTATGGAAAGCAGTATGAGATTCCTCAAAACATTAAAAATAGAATTTCTATATGATTCTATCATCACACTTTTGGGCATTTACCTGAAAAACACAAAAGTACTAATTTGCAGAGGTGTATACTCCCCCATCTTCATTGCAACATTATTTATAATAACCAAAAGGGGCTGAAAGCAACTTAGTTTTTCATAAACAGATGACTGGATAAAGATGTAGTATACGTACACAATGCAATATTCCTGCACTGTTTAAAAAAAAAACAAAGTTCTGCCACTTGCAACAACATGCATGAACCTCCAAGGAATTATGCTCAGAAAATAAGGCAGACAGAAAAAGACAACTACCCCATGATTTCACTCATATGTGGTATATTGAGAAACCAAATCAAATAAGTGAATCAAATCAAATAGAAATAGACTTTTAGTCTATAGAAAAAATTAGTGATTACTAGAAGGGAAGGAGAGAGAGCAGGCAAATCAAATCAAAGGGGTCAATTATATGGTGAAAGACAAAATCGGACTATTGTTGATGAACTTAATATATTATATTCAGATATTGATCTACAATGATGCAAATCTTAAACCTATATACTTTTATAATTAAATGTTACTTCAATAAAACAAAAAAATAGACATTATTTCATGAAATTATTTTAACTTTTCTTCATTTTTGTAATTTATTAGGAACCTCAAAAACCAGAAGTAGTTCAGGCATCTCTGGAAAGCTGCTCATGTTCATGATAAATGAGCTTCAGGTCCAGCCCACATAACCCCAAACCTCCCATTCTTTGTCCTTATTCTTTGCTATGCACTCTGCTCTCCTATTACCCTGACTCTTCCCTTGGTCTATTACTCTGGACTCACCCTTTCCCTGTGGACCAAGGGACAGTGCAGGTTTTCTGCTTTGAAACCCGGTGTCCCTTAAATCATAGATTAAGCTTATGTTTTCTACTCCTGCCACTTGTGCAGTCTGGGTCCTCCTGAAACTGCTGCAGTATTTTACAGCTCAACCTCCCTCCACCTCCCATGAGCGGGACACTCTTACTTCAAACCCAGTAACAAAAATTGCTCATTGCTATAGAAACACAAATGCTCTGATGGTTACTCAGCTATCACTTCACCTGGCCTGGAATTGGAGACCTGCTCCAAAATGGCTAATCCCATGACTGGAAAGCTAGTGCTGGTCGTTAGTGTAGGTCTGCAGATCTTCACTCCGCTGACCTCTCTCAGGGGCTGCTGGAGAGTCCTCACATTTTGGCCAACATTTTCAAATGAGTACTCCGAAAGGGTGCAAGACAAAATGTGCAAGACCTCAGAAATCACAGTTCATCATCTGGCAATATCCTATTGGTTTTACAGGTCAGTCCTATTTATTGTGGGGAGGAAATCACACAGGGGAATGAACATCAAGAACAGAGCATCACTGTGCCATATTTGAGTCTAGATACAAGACTTGTCGAAATAAAAAGGGATTATAGACCAAACTCATTTTGGAATTTTTGGATGAATCTTGATATGTGAATTCTGAACTAAAATTAAATTAAATGAAAGACCCAAGATCTATCCCACAGATTCCCAACTGCATTATGCATACTGATAGCCCCTAAATGTGATAAGATGCTTTGAGATACTGATTTACTCAGCCCGAGGGAAATTTGAGCAGGTACTAAGATAGACAGAGCAACTGAGCAAATACTATTATTTTCAATGTGTTATGTGACTATTGCTAACTACATGAAAATATCTACCATTAATGTTAGGAAAGACCCCTAGTCAGTGTGCCAAAAGAAAGAGAGAGAGAGAGAGAGAGAGAGAGAGAGAGAGAGAGAGAGAGAGAGAGAGAGAGAGAGAGAGTGTGTGTTAAGCTCCTGAGTTTAAGCTCCTGTTTTTAGTTTGGAACACATGTCCATTAAGTCAGTGTGATACTAATGCTGCTGAAAAATTTTATAAATTAGTAATTTTTTGTTTGACTATGTCATAAAGTACTAGAAGATATGCACTTTAATATCTTATTATTGTTATAGGTTTATTGACTTTGCAGGTTTTTTCTTCTGTTCTTTCTTCTTTTACATTTTGAATTTATGTTATTTGATGCTTATTTAAAACTATTATGTCTTCATAGTAAATGGAAACATTCACACTTCTGTAATGAATCTCTTTATTAGTAGGGATGTCCTTTGATTTCCAGTTTAGCTTCTCTGATTATTTATTAGTGCTTAGGTCATTCATAGTTTTTAAAATATTTTTTATATTCATCCCTTTTGAATGTATTTCAGAATTATCTTTTATAAAGGGTATATTGTTATATTTTATCATGCTGTGCCATTTAAAAATAACATCTGACAATAGAAGTCTTTAACTGGAAACTCTGCTCACATATAACTCACTGCTAACCAATATGAACTCATTTGGCCATTCTATTTCACATTTGCTGTTTGTTCCATATGCTCAGTGTTTTTTTGTCCTTTCTATTCTTTCTCAAATCAGTGAAGTATGTTTTACCTTTAAATTTTTACTTCCACTAGTTTGGAAGTTTTATTCTTTTTCTATTATTTCATTGGTTACCCTATAAATGACAAAACACTTAATTTATCCAAATCTGAAATAAATGCAAACCTTTACTCTCTTCTGAGATAAATTAAGTCCATGATAATATCTAATTCTTTTTACTTCTTCTCAGCTCACATGCTGCTTAATGCTGATATTCTTACTGTCTTTTAACCTTTTTAGATATTGTCACTAGCTTTCTACAACTCCAAGAGGGCAGAGGCTGGAGTCATATCATTTCCTAGGAAATTTCTAGTTTTTCTTTTCTTTCTATTTTGCCATCCCCAACACAGATTTATCTGAGTAGTCGGGCTGGAGTGGGGAGGAAGGTTAGATATGGCTTACCCTTACCCTGAGGAGTTCTGACCTTCTATCTTTGGTAATCAAAAGGGCAAAAGCCAAGATAAGACTTTGTTTCAGTCCTTATCTGCAAAGCCCAAGTCTGTCCCACATTTGTTGTGTCAACAAATAAACTCAAAAGATATGCAGCATCCACACGCCAATATTTTGCTTGCCTCCCAGTAATAGGCCTCTATCCAAAAACTAATTATTCTAAGAGTTCTCCTGTATCTTTTAAACTTGGATTTTTGAAAGCACTTCAAAATGCTAATGTTTATTTTTTTTATGAACTTACATACAATTACTTTTAGGATTAACTAATTTATTACTTGTGAACATGAAAACTCATAAAATATTTGATTTTAAAAATTACAAAGCAATAAAAATTGTCAAGATTTCTTATAACAGTTACCATCTACTAATAATAGTTGACATTGAGTATTTACACATTCTACATAAGATCATAAGTGTTTTATCTAATACTCATAATTTAAGACAATGCACAGCACATGTTATATACATTTAAGAAATATAGCATTATAATTATTTTTACATTCACTTGTCAGTTGACAATTTTTTTACTACTTCTGCCCTCTGATACCATAAATTTCTTATCCAAGGTGTTCTAATTCTTCCAGAATTTGTTAGCGTTCTCTATTAGATATCTTAGGTCAATAAAATATGCTACATTGTCAGGGTATAGCTGTTCAATAGATTACCTCCTAAAGAAGTTTTCATTTATACTGGAGTATTTAACATCTGAATGTCTATTGTGTTATTTTGACATTTTTGCACCCTCAAATTACTCTATGTGGCACTGGCCCATAGAAACTATTTCCCCATTTTCAATGCCCTCGGAAGAAGAAAGATTCCTCTCTGGTTCTCATTTTTCTCCCTTCTTTAGTGCATACCACATCAAATGCAACATGGATTAGAATTTAGAGTTTCTCACTTCTGTTTCTATCATAGATATTTGCAGGCATCTTAAAATTCAATTTTAATATGTATAATTTTAATAACATTAAGAAAACACACCCTTGGCTTCTGTTTGTTTATGCTAAATCTCAATGTCAGTTTAACAAACTTGGACTGTAAATAGTTTAAGTTCTGTTGCCAAGAACCAGTTATCTACAGTGAGCAAAAGCCAAATGATTTTATGCAGAATAAATCATGCAGGGAGCTTCTAAACTCTCAGCAGAAAAACTGACTCAGAGAAAATGTAATACTGTTACTTGATCAGAGATGAAGTAACCAACTTGAGGTGGCTGTTTTTTAGGGTCTGAAAGGGACAAGTTGAATAATGTGTATGTGGGATTTCCCAAATTGTTTTTGTAATTGCAGGGATTTATGTGCTTCCCAGATTTGGGCCTTTTTTTTCAAATATGCTTATTTTACCTGCCATTCTATCCCTTTATAGTTTTTTAATTAGTCTTTACTACTTATGATATGGTGATCAGCAGTGCATGAGATCAAATATTGAAAATTATATTCCCAAACAATAAATATTACTTCTGAATTTATAAATCCAACAGTTTGATATATTGAAAGCTTGTGATAGTCTTTTATTTTGATTAACTTTCTTAATTTGTATACAAAGTTACATAATATCATGTTTAAACTTATTGGAATCATAATTATTTTAGAAGCTGTTGAAAACTATAACCTGTCTCCCAGGAAACTATTCCATGACTTCATACAAATCTACCCATTCATGCACAATTTTAACTAGACTTATTGGTGCTGTCTGTAGAGCTCAGATGAACTTAAAGGACACGTGAATCTGTGACTGAGAACCTCCACTATAATTCTAGTGTCTAGATGCTAGAGATTTTGGATTTTAGTTTCAGAACCTAGGACAGTGGCATGATGGTCACAAAACTAATGTATTTAGCCAAGAGAGCTAATCTCTAAACAGAACAACCCTTTTTATATACGCATGCATGAGTTTCTACTGTTTCAGGTTTTCTGTTCTGGTTTCTTTGGAGGGGTATGGTTGTATAATATCTACCTCACCGTGACTTTCCAGCTGAAATCTAGCTGACAAAACCAGTTAACTCTAAAGTGACACTAGAAGAGCATATATACATTGCGAAATGGCAATAAATACTTAAGGAGAACCCAGGTCTCAGTGTATAATTTCAAAGTATTTAAGAATGCAATTCAAAGTCAAGATAGCATTAGATTTAGTTCAACAATATTTACTATTGAAAGATATTTTAATTATTTTGATCATTTTGTTAGTTTTATATTTGCCTCTCAGTTATTTCAATCTTATCAATCAATGAAGATTAAAGCAGTGATTTTCTGTGAAAAAGATGTGATTCCAGAAATCTTTATCATGTCACTTAATTTTTTTGACTCAAGAAACAAACTGTGTTTCATCCCTTTTAAATGGTTCTTGAACATGACCATATCCAGTTTCTGTGGCACACACCGTATGTCATAGCTGTGAATTTGCCATAGGGTCATGGATGTTTTCAACTAAAATCTTGCTGAAAAACAAAATCTCAGCACTGGTGTTCTCATCCATACAGTTTCTCTGGTGGCAAGCCAGTTTATTTCTCTCTGAGAAAAACCTGATGAGATTTGCTGACACAATGCCTGAAACAGGCTTCAGATTATCTACCAGAACATGGACCTATTTTAATTTAAAACAAGCATTTTTAAACTAAGGAAGAAAGCACATTTTCATTTTTTTAGGTTCACTTAGTGACGAATTAAACAAGTTAACAGGGATTTATTGTTACTTAAAAAATACAACATTCCACTACCAGGAGACACTTTTTTCAAAAGAAATGCCCTTACACTTTAATCTTTGCTATTTCTTGAGTAGGCTGTGAACTGGGACTCAGAACTGCTATGCCATGATTCACAGATGCTGTTCACCTGATAAACTGGCTCCCAAAATTGTCTGAAGGAGGAAATCTCTAAACTCACAAATGAAAATGTAAGAAGCAAGGCAGATACCTATAATCACTTGAATTTTCTACAGCTCTAATGTCACTTTTAAAGGATCTGATGCTTTGTTAGTATCAATATAATCATTTGGCATTTCTTTAAGGTAGTCTTGGATTGAGGACCTAAACTAGTAGTTAGTTAAACTGTTTTTTCTCTGGTGGTGGTATTTTTGTGGAAGAGAAATGCCTTATCAAGCTTTGACATTGACCAGATCTGGGTTTTATTTTCATCTTGCTGTTTACAAGCTATGTGACTTAGGATAAATTATCTTTTACTTATAAGATCTCTGTGAATACAATATGAAATATTGCTATAATATATCTCAGGAACAATCCTGGCAGATAGGGCATTCAGTGGTGGACATCCCTATAGAAGGACTATAATCTTTTCGACAAATTATAGGTCAGATCAGCATATGGATTTAGGCTGAAAAAAATCTTTAAACTTACAACCCAGAAACTCTGGGAATCCTTCTAATACTTGATTAGATGCCATTTGAGGAACACAAATTTAGTGCTACTTCATCCATTTTTACATCGTTATGTATAACGGAATAGAGAAAAGTTCTTCACTATAGGGAAATAAGATCTGTGTTTTGTCATTGTTTTTCATTTGTGGTAGAACTTATAGGGCTCCAACTTAGATACCTGTTAATGAGGAAAGAAAGAGTTTCTTACTCTCCAAAATCTTGGAGAAAAGAGAAAGGTTATTAGCAAGAGAATTGAACCCAAAGGAATGATTAATCTCATTGTCAATTAATGTCTTTGGAGCACCCTGCGGTTTGATTTACACATGAAAAGTGAACTGAAATCATCATTAGATAACTCTAATCAAAGAAATCTTTAGTTCAATTAAGATAGCATTTTCATACCTGTGATTAATCTGATGTTGAAAGATAAAATGAAAGTGACTTTCACACACTTCTACTCTGTTTCTTAACACTATTTTAGTTGTTTTGAAAATCCTGGTTTGATACTGGAAGACCATGAAAGTTTCATTAGTGAATGTTTACATACTTATACACACATACACACACAAAGTGATATTTATGAAAGGAAAAATAATTAGCAAGTAAAGGGGCTAAAATGATCACCCCAAATCTCTCAGAATTGATCTCCTGTAGATGTCACACTCTGAAGAATATTTTGGACCAAGGATACTTGAGAACAGTCCTGAAGGCAAAAGGAGAAGCGCCCACCTTTTTTCTAAATATTTCGCTCTGCCTTTGAGGAAGACATCAAAACACCCTAAGCTTTCATACTTCCCCTAATCAAGAAGTGGTTTTTATTCCTTTATATCCTAGAAGACTGTAAACCTAACTTTACTTTCAGAGTAAATAGTCATACAAAAACCTCCTCCTCTCTCCCAGAGAGTCTAACCTGTGAAAAACCTCAGAGGAATGTAATGAACTGGGGTAGAGTAGCCAAGGGATTCTGTTTTATAGTTTTCTTGAAGTCCAGTAAAAGAAATTTTAGAAGACCAAACCATGTCTTACACAGAGCTGTATTGTGATGGAGCTAAACCAGAACACCTCAAATTTTTCAGGATTGGTGTCCTGTACATTCCCCACGCTGACCTGAAGAACCAAGGACAATGGAGCGCAACCCCGTGGGTAAAAGAAAAGCTCCTATTCTTCTAAATCTTGAGGCCCTTTTTTAATAAAAGAAGCCATATACTACCTCCTGGACCTCCACCCTTCTCCTAATCCAGAAATGGTCTTTTGTCCCTGTTCTCTAGAAGAATATAGAATACTTTTAGAGCAGGGATGAGTCATTCCTCCTTGCTACATGGTGACTCCTGCCTCTCTCCCCTGAGACCCCAGAGCCACTTTCTGTGTCTTAACTCAGGATATAAACATGGAGCTGCCTCAGCTGCCTCAGAATTTACCACTATGTAAATTCTCCACATGCGTATTGTTAAATATGGGTTTTTCATTTATTAATCATACCCAATGTTAATTTGCTAATTCATCCAGCCTGTGAAGAACCTCAGAGAAATGGCGGAATTTATCATTTGACCTCCACGATTGGAAGAGAGTTGTGGAGAAGGAGAGGGTTGAGGGAAGAGGACAGGCACACATGAGGGAGCCAGCCCTATGATATATTCCAAAGCTGTTCAATATGGTGGTCTCTAGTTCATCCTTTAAAACATTTTTCAACCAATCAACAGCATGAGTAGTAACAGACTGCTCTATGCTGAAGATTGGTGGAAAGAGCAGAATGAAGGCAGATTGGTTAGCAAAATAAAATCTCTCTTGATAGTTCTCACCTCCTGTAGTGACATAGGTATTTTTAGGGGAACAGAAATGAGATAGTCAAAATGGATGTACAAATAATCATCAAAATAGAGAAGAAGTGAATAATTTCAGTGAAAACGGACAGTAAATCACTCTCATAATGTGTCGGTTAGTGGTTTCTAAAGTTGGTTGTCTTTTACCAAGAAATAACAGGAGACTCTGCAGTGCAAACTGCAGATATAATTCTTCACAAACAAGCAGACAGGACCCCACCATTTCTGGATCTTGTCTGTCTCAAGAAGGGGGATTTTTTTTTAGGTCCTCAACAAGGTTATGACATAAGGTTCTAATTATGCAAGTAATATCCATGCAAATTATTTTGTTTGCTTTTGCTAAAAGTAAATGACAATGTATTTGGACTTTTCCTAACTGTGTTTTTATAGTAAAACAACCAATATCAATGAAGTAGCACTTAGATACATTGCCACCAGTAATCAAGATAATGTATATGACTGTATGATTGCCTTTCAGTATAAAATACAATCTTGATGGTAATAATATCTATATTCATTTCTTAAGGATAAATACAATTTAAAAATAAGTGCAATTCTTACTGTTGAAAAAAAGGGAAGAATACCCTTATCTTAGTTATTCTTAGAGCTTTTGCCTTAGAAAATTTGTCCCAGTGTTTTTTCCTCCCATTGAAAAGTATATAAATCCTTTTGAAGACTAAATAGATCTTTTTTGTCAGGTATTTATACCAGAAATGTCTTGCAAGTCCTAGGAGTCAGCTGCGATCTTGACTGGTAACTTAATCTGTTATTGACAAGCACAGGTTGAAGGAAAAAGTTGTATTTGTGGAAATGACACACAAATTTTAGTGATGCAAACTGAAAAGGCAAAAACATCTTCAATTGTTTGAAAACCAAAGTAAGAAAGAATATTGTTGGCATTGGCTGTGGTCACACATTATGCACAGCTCTATCCGAACAGTTGTTGTTGTACCAGTTGATATTAAAGCACTTATTGTGAAAATGTTCAAATATTACTATATATACACAGTTCATGCAACACAAGTTGAAGGAATTTTGTGACTTTGCTGGAGTAGAATACTAAAAACTATTTCAACATGCTATTACCAGATATTTTCCATGCAGTCAACTGTTGAAAGAATTCTTTACACTTTTTATATTTTGGGAATCCTAATTTTGTTCTTGAGAACACTGCCCAGGATTGACAATGCAATTCTTTGACAATGATTGTAGTGAAACATATTTGTGGCTTGAAAATGGACAACTTAACCTTTTCCACAAAGTGATTTTGGTCTTTGAGAAGGCCAATATCTGTGCAGTAGACATCAAACTAGACATATAAAACCTGATTACACATACTGAAGAACAAAAAAATAAATTTGTGCCTCAAGGGGGAAAGATTTTGCTGAAAAAACAAAAAGAAAGTGGTGAAAACATTGAAAAAATGAAGGGAAATTTTCAAAGATTTTATGAAAGATAGCTTTCACACCTAACCCTATGGAAAGAAAGTTTTGGGCAGGCAGAAGATTTTGTGTGGTTAAATTCTGGAAACATATATGGGACCAGTGTTGAGCAGGCCGAAGTTAAGGTGAAAAGATTAACAAGCAGTAAAAACTGATCAATTATTTAATAGGGTCATTTAGCAAAAAGCTTTTGGGTTTCACAGGCAGAAATCTGGACAATGCAAGAATTTAAGTATGAAGAAATGTGACAAATTTTTTTTTTTTTTAAATCCACTGCAAAGAAAGACACTTGCTAGCAGAAAATCTCAATGCTATTGCAGAACACATTCTTTATTTTCCTGGCACTTCCTCATCAGGTAAAGGAGTATTTTCTGTAATAATGTGTGATCAGCAGAGAAGGGTAATATGTTAGAAGCTATAGTCAGGGATTTTCTGATGACTAAAACAGCTGTCCCATTAAACTGCTCAGAGTTTTATGACAAAATTAAAAACAATAAAGAATTTTTCAGAAAAGAAATTTCAAATGAAAAATACGGACGTACTAGTGATTAAATAAAATATTGCGTTCTAATAAAAAGTTTAATTTACTTGGAACTGTCAATGTTCTACCTGATAATATTTTGCAATTTTCATACTAGTAAGCAAAGCATAGTTGCTTCTATAATTTCTGTTTCTGTGTCCTATCTTTCTGCTTAACTCTTATGAAGCTCCTTCTAAGTTTCAAGAGGTAAAGATAAATTTTACATCTTGCCAGCTCACATGCATCACTTCAGCACTTGCCAAGAACGACTTCCATATGAGAAGAAAACATGGAAGTACAATAATAAATTTATAATGAAATCTCTCCCATATCCCCTAAATGATGGGAAGAGTAGGCTTACTCTGCCCAAATACCTTATACTGTGGTTTTTCACACTTGGGATGATTTTGGGGGCAATGGCAGATTTTGCTGTCATAGTTTGTGAGGATCCCAACAGTGTTCTGGGGGTAGCCACACACACAAAAAACTAGCTCCAAATTGCCCAACCAGGATATAGGCTTTCCCAAAGGGGATGTTACCCACCCCTCCCCCCACACAACTGGGTATGTTGTCCCACTTTCAACTGTAAAAATTATGGTGAGTCTACTCAGATTGTCAGCCCAACTACTAGGTGAAGTCACGATAAACCGTGTGACAAATGATCAGCGTTTTATTTACTCTAAGAAATATTAGAAGTTTCAGAGTTTTTCTACATTTATGCAAATTTTGAAACTAAACAAAACTTATGATATTAAAACAAGATTTTATTAATCACAGTCATGGTCCCTATGTGTGTTTATGTTTTTTATGAGCATGCTCTGTGCTCTTCTAAGTATCAGTACTTGAGAACTATGGGTCGACATTCTGAATTTAAATTTAATCATCCTAGTACCATAGACTTTCTGGAAATCCATTGCCAAGGTGCCTTCTTTTTATAGTAGTAGTCAAAAAACTTCCTATTAAACTCATCTCTGTGACTACCTCGCTTGAAACTTGGAAAGGTTTGTTGATTATATTCTATGTATTACTTACCTAGAATCCAAACATCAAATGTTAGTAAAATATTAACATAGAGGAATCCTCATGGGCTTTCTCAATCCAGGTGCTTTCCTTAAATATCGGAATTCAGATCTGAAATTCCTCTAAGAGAATTCCATCTCACCAGACAACCTCATGTTGGCGTGGTGGTGGTAGAGGGTGGTGGGTAACTGTGGGCTGCACCAATTAAAGGTCATATCAGCAGTGACATTTGAGGTTTTACAGGGTTTGTATATGTCTGTGTAACAGATGGAGAACCAGAAAAAGACTAGAGACATAGCAGAACCTGTCATCAGGGATATAGTTCACATATCAATGCTAGTAAGAATGCCTGTACATCCCAACATTGTATAGCAATGGGCAATCTGCATAGGCTGTACAGTAACCAGGCTCTCAAAAGAAAGCGTTTGTTTAGTTTAGGAAGAAGGGAGGAAGGAAAAGAAGAAAAAATAAACAAGATAAACAGAATAGTCAGGAAAGAGAGAAACAGGTACTTACATATCTACAAATACTGGACTTTAGGACTCAAATGATTGGTACACATATTTAATGCTGTGCAGGAAAGGGAGCTCAGATGATTACAGCAGCATGGTTTCTTAGAGGGTTCTAAATTTCTTGCATCTAATTTATTTTCCTTACCTCGTTAAGTGTCTCAGGGACAGTGACATCTGTATTTCAGCTACAAACTCACAGGGCCCTTCCTGCTTTCCTGCTTCCAAGTTTTTCCAGATTTTTGCAGGGTTATGGCTCCTTAGCAAGTGGAGTCATGGGGCCATAACATATCCCCTTTGCAAACAGGATTTGCAGCTGTTTATAACTTCTTCATTTAATATGACCAGTTGACAGGGTACTCATCTATTCCCACCACTTACATTACTGGGGTCTCAGCAGAATAGAAATCCTCAAATTTTCTTGGCTATGCACTACTATATGTTATTTGTGTTACAATCAACCAGATATACAGCAGAGCTTACGTAAAGCATCAGACACCAGCTTAATCTGGGTTCTCAATATTCTTTGATAATCTTTTTATAGCTCTCTTTTGAGTTTCTACACTCAGCTTTGCAGTCATTCCCTAAGCCTCACCGCGTTCTGAAGAATCCATTCATTCTAGCACCCACCCTGCAATGTACCTCTGGTAAAACTCTTGCCAATTTCTTCTGTTTTAGAAGAATCGTAGGGTCTCTGATGTAAAAATTCCTAGTTTTGTGTCTTCATATTTGCAAAGTTTAAAGAGCTGCCAGCATTTCCTCATCTGCTTTCATTTCTCCCATTTGTCCTGCCATTTGATACAATAATTCCTTGCCCATTCCATCCTCAGTGTAGTCTATCACTGTCTTAGTCATGTCTCTGAAAAACTCCCATTCATTCTTTAAAAACCATTCAGCGATGCCTTATACAGCAGCTAAGCAGTGATCATCTCCCACAGAAGACTCCCCTACGCAAAATTTGTCATACCACCTTGGATAGTTACTCATCCATTAAGTTATTTGTTCTACACCTTTAAATATAAAGAGTATAATCTTGTCGGAGGAAAAATCAAGTTAGTAAATGCTAAGTGGTTCTTCAGTATCTTGATTGCCTCTAGCTATAAATTCATCTCGTGTGTGTATGTACATACATACACAGACAAAAAGTCTATTTACTATTCATATGTTTCAGGAATGTATTTCATCTCACTAAGGGATTTTTAATGAGGTTATTTTATTATTCTTTGTGAGCTGCAATGTCAGAATTTGAAATCATACGCTCTTAAAACAATTATTGATTTTTAAGTCTGCCAACATTCAAGACTTTCTGGAATACATGATGCCTGAATATTTTCTTATCTTGCAGTTTTGTCTTAGCCTTTTTCTTCTTTTTCCTGAAAAGTTTATCCAAATATTTGTTTTTTCTTTAAATTATGTCTAATGCTGGATTTATTCTTTTCAGTATTTGCTTAGATTTAACCTTCAGTGTAATGATCCGATGGTTGTTAGTGATGTTTAACAAGCGTATCTGGCTCTACATTCAGAGCACATGTTTGGATGTACTTTTTCGCCGCCTTAGGAGACTGGATATCATGTTCCTCATCTGACAAAATTATGAGTAGAAGTGATCAATGTTGCTTTTAGTATTTAACATTGAATTCTGAGTGCAAGGTCTTTTCCTTTGTGTTAGTAGCAATAATATTTGAGATGATGGCTGCCCTGACATCAGTTATGGACCCAAGACACAGGACTTGTTCCTGCAAACTGCCATGCAACTGAAGTGTGAAAAGAAAAATAACTGATCAAAGTTTAGAGGTTGTTTGTTATCACAGCACAACCTAACTTATACTGACTGATATAAGAATCCAACCATTTAGTGTGTAGTTATGAACTTGAAAATAAAATTCTGTGCAAAAAAATAAGTCCAAGCTCTGTTTTATATTTATTTTAATCAGTCATTAACTTAAATAAGTGGAAAAAATTGGGGTTTTATAGCTTGAGTTTCTAATCTAAGAAATTAAAGATTATGCAAGGTAACTCCTAAGTTTCCTCTATCAATGTTTTCTTATAAAATAGCAAACACTAGAGGTGATTTGGGGGTCTAGTAAATCTTGGCAAGGCTTCTGTAACATCTAAGCTTAAATTATACTTCAATTATTTAATGGAAATTACCAGGGAAGATTTGAAGATATTTCTCATCGTACGCATTACCAAATCAGAGAGTGTTTGTACCAGAATGCCTAACTTGGTAACATAACAGAAATATTCATTGAGAATGGTCCTCTAAAATGTCAGAAAGAATCACTATCCTTTATAGTACTTTACAATTTTATTGTCTATTAATGTCTAAAGCATATTATATTTCTTGGATCTGGAATACCAATGTTGAAAGCTTTATTTCATTTTATAAGCCAGTGTTTCAGCATACAAGGAAGAATCATTTTTCTTTGCTTTCCACACATAATGTTGACTAAAATAAATTGTGTGTATTGTAGTTATTGGTCCATTTTTTTTGTTTTTACTTTGTTTTTTGTTTGTTTTGTATACTAACTTATTCTACATATTAAAATTAACCCATACGTATAGGTTTCCCATATATGCAGTTTCTCTATTACTCTGATATATGTCAAAACACCTTTCCCTTTTCCAAATCACCAAGTGTATTTCACCATTGTTCAATGGGTTCAACCACAACTTGGCCCACCCACCCTCTGCCTGTCCCATTCCCCACTGGTATCTTCAATTCTGTTAAAGTATCTACAGGTTGGTTTTGTTTCATTTTTTCCTTTTTCTTGTCTATTCACATTCCACCTGAGTGAGGTTATATGATATCGTTCTTCTTTTGACTTATTTCCCTTAGCATAATATCCTGTAGAGCCAACCATGTTGATTCAAGTGACAGCATTTCATCTCTTCTAAGAGCTATGTAGTATTCCATGGCATATAGGGACCTCATCTTCATTATCCATTCATCTGGTGTTGGACACTTAGGTAATTTCTAGTTCCTAGTTATTGTGAATAGGATTGCAATACACATGGAGATGCATAGATCTCTGTGAATTAGTGTTTTGTACTATTAGGTAAATACCAAGAAGAGGGGCGGCAGGATCATATGAAATTTCCATCTTCAACTTTTTGAGGAATTTCCAAAGTTTTCCAAGGGGGTTGCACCAATTTGCACTCCCACTAACAGTGTAAAAATGTCCCCTTTCCTCCACATCTTCACCAACATTGTTGTTTCAAGACTTTTGGATAATAGCCAGACTCTCTAGTGTAAGGTGATATCTTATTGCTGTTTTTATTTACATTCCCCTGACGTCATCAAATAGGAACATCTATTCATGTGCCTGTTGGTCATCTGTACATCCTTTTCAGAAAGTGTCTCTCCAATTCTTCTTCCAATTTTTGATTGGATTGTCTATTCTTTATTTTATGTGCTCTTTGTATATATTATATATTAAGCCCTTGTCAGAAATATAAAATGGAAATATCATCTTCCAGTTAGTAGGTTGTGCTTTTTGGGTTTTGTTGTTGGGTTTTTCGTTTTGTTTTGTTTTTTGTTTTGTTTTTTTGATGATGTTTCTTTCACTGTGAAGAATCCTTTTAGACTGATGTAGTCCCAGTTATTTATTTTGCTTTTTGTTTCCTTGATGCTAGTGTTGAGTCCCCAAAGGTCTCCCTAAAGCTCATGTCATGGAATGTCTTTCCTATGTTATCTTCAAAGAATTTTATGGTTTCCAATCTTATGTCCAAGTCTCTAGTCCATTTTGAGTTAATTTTTGTGAATGGCATTAGAGAGTGATCTAGCTTCATTCTTTTTCACATGGCTATCCAGTTTCCCAACACCATTTATTGGAAGGGCCTTCCTTTCTCTATCATATGCTTTTGACTCCTTTGTTGTAGATTAGCTGACTGTATGTAAGTGGGTGAGTTTTGGTGATGCAGTTCTATTCCACTGGTCCATGACTGTTATTTCCCAGTACCATACTTTTTTTTTTAACACTATAACATTGTAGTATAGCTCAATGTCTGCGTGTGTAATCCCTCCAGATTCATTCTTTTTTTCCCATAATTGCTTTGGCTAGTCAGGGTATTTTAGCATTCCATGGAAATTTTAAGATTTTTTTTTCTATTTCCTGGAAATAAGCCCATGGGATTTTAATGGGAATTGTATTAAATCTGTTTATTGCTTTAGGTAAGATGACCATTTTAATGATGCTGACTCTTCCCAACCATGAGCAGGGGATGTCTTCCAACTCTTTGTATCTTTCTCTATTTATTTTAAGAAAAACTTGCAGTTTTTATTGTATAAGTCTCCCACCTCCTTAATTAAGTATATTCCAAGATATTTGATTCTTTCTACTTCTCTTTTAAATGTGTGCTTTTCTTGATTTCATTTTATTCTAGTATGTTGTTTGCATATAAGAAGGTGATAGAATTTTGTGCATTGATTTTGCAGCCGCCACTTCATTGTATTCTTTGTTTAAGTTAGGTCTAGTGGGTTTTTGACAGAGTTTTTAGGGTATTCAATGTATATAATCATATTATCTACAAATAATGAGTGTTTTACTTTCTCCTTCCCAATTTGGAATTCTCTTACTTGTTTTTCTTAACTAATTGCTCTGGTCAAGACTGCCAGTACTATGTTAAATAGCAGTTGTTAGAGTGAACAGGCTTACCTATGTCTGACCTTAGAGGAAATGTTTTCAATTTTTCACCATTAAGTATTATATTAGCTGTGGGTATGTCATGTATGGACTTCTTTACTTTGAGATATGTACCTTTTATCCCCATTTTAGCAGGGTATTTATCATAAATCAATATTGAATGTTGTCAAAGCTTTCTCTGTACCTACTGATATGATCATGTCATTTCCTCCTTGCTCTTGTTGGTATGTTGTATTACATTAATAGATTTAGATATTTTGAACCATTCCTGTGTCCCTGAGATAAATCACATTTAGTCATGTTAGGTGATCTTTTTGATGCAGTTTACTAATATTTTGTTGAGAATTATTGTAACTGCGTTCATTAGAGATATTGGTCTGTAATTTTCTTTCATGGTGATGTGTCTATTAGCTTTTGGTCAGTGTGATGTTAGCTTCATAGAAAGTTTTTGCGAGTGCTCCTTATTCTTCAATATTTGGGAAGTGTTTTCAAGGAAAGGGTATTCTCTGAAAGTGTGAAACTCATTAGAAAAGCCATCTGGTCCTGAAATTTTCTTTTTATGGAGACTTTTGATTACAACCTCAATTTCTTTGCTTTTGATTGTTCTGTTTAGGTTTTCCAATTCTTCCTGGTTTAGTCTTGGTAGACTGCATTTTTCTAGAAATCTGTCCATGTCCTCAAAAGTTGTATACTTTTTTGGCATAGAACTGTTTCTAGTAGTCTGGGGATGTTTTGGATTTCTGGGATATCTGTTGTAGCTTCTCCCCTTTCATTTTTGAGTCTAGTTATGAGAGTTTTCTTTTTTTTTCTTGTGTATCTAGCCAATGGTTTGCCAATTTTAAGTGTTTTTCAAAGAACCAATGTTTGATTTCATTCATCTTCTGGATTGTCTTGTTTTCTATTTCATATATTTCTGCTCAAAGTTTGATTATTTCCTTTCTTCTGATTTTTGGATTTAATTGTTCTTCTCTCTCTAATTGTTTTAAATGTAGAGTTAGGCTGTTTATTTGTTATTTTTCTTGTTTCTTGAGGTGGAACTGTATTGTGATGAATTTTCCTCTTAGTACTGCTTTTGCTTCATCCCACAGTTTCTGGTAACTCATGTCTTCATTCTCGTTTTTTTCTAAGTATTTTTTAAGTTCCTCTTTTAATTCCTCTTTTACTCAAGGGTCTTTCAGAAGCATATTGTTTAGTCTCCATTTAATTTGGAGTCTTACAGCTTTCTTTTCATGGTTATTTATAGTTTCGAGTCATTGGGGTCAGAGAAGATTCTTGGTATGACTTCATTCTTTCTAAATTTGCTGAGCTGTTTTGTGTCCCAATATATGATCTGTCCTTGAGAAAATTCCATGTACTCTTGAGAAGAACGTGAAATCTTTAGTCATTATGTGAAGTGTTTGGTATACGTTTATTAGATTTGTGTTCCTAATGGTTATTTAAAATAGTTGTTCCCCCCCATTAATTCTCTGTCTGGTTGATCTATCCATTGTTGTAAGTGGGGTATTAAAGTGTCCTACTATGATTGTGTTGCTGTTCATATCTCTCATCAGTTCTAATAATACTTGTTTAATCTATTTTAATGCTCCTTCATTTTGTGCATGTATGTTTTTAAGCATTATATCTTCTTGTTGGATTGACTCCTTAATTATTATGTAATGGTCATCTCTGTCTTTAATTATGCTTTTATTTGGAAGTCTGTTTTATTTGATATAAGTACGGTTGTTTCTTCTTTTCTGTGGTTGCCTTTTAACTGTAGGATTGTCTTGCCACCAATTACCTTGGAGTCTTTGTTTATCTTTTGAAAGAAGGTGAGTTTCCTGAATGCAGCAGAAAGTTAGGTTATCCTTTATGATCCATTTGGTCACTCTGTATCATTTGATTTATGAGTTAATTCATTAACGTTTAGGGTGATTATTGATATGCAGATTCTTATAGTCATTTGCAATTTGTCTTTTGCATGTTGTTCATGACAATGTCTTTGTTCTTCTCTTTCTCTTCTCAGGTGGGTTGGGTGTAGCTGTGTGTTGAATGGTTTCCCTTTTTGTTTTCTTCTTTGCTTTTCCCCCTGGAGACTAGTTTTGAGGTTACCATGAAGTTATTAGCTTTAATAATTCTGAGTTTATTTCCTATATTTATTTGAAAGAATATTAGTCTTCCACTCATTCTAACTGCACATTTTTGTTCTTTCATTTTCACTTTTCATATTTACTATTCTACTGTTTTTAAGTGGAGTTTCTTTATACTTTATGTAACATCTTTTAGTATTTTTTGTAGAATTGTTTTTGTGGTGGTAATTCCTTTAACTTTTGTTTAATGGAAAAGCTTTTTATCATTCCTTCAGTTCTGAATGATAATCTCACAGGATATAGTATCTTAGATTGAAATCTTTTTCTTTCAGACTTTTGAATATATCATGTCATTCCCTCTTGGACTATAGAATTTCAGTTGAGAAATCTGTAACAATCTTATGGGGATTCCTTTGCATCTGACTTGCTTTACTCTGGATGCTTTTAAGCTTCTTTGTTTATCTTGTATTTGACATTTTTATCACAATGTATCTAGGTGTAGGTTTGCTTGTGTTTCTTTTATTAGGAACTCTGAGTTTCCTGAGTCATTCTTTAGGTTAGGGAAATTTTTAGTTATTTCTTCAAAACAGTTTCTATCCCCTTTACTCTCTTCATCTTCTGAGCCCCCTTTAATGTGAAAGTTGTTTCTTTTAATGTTATCTCAAATCTGTTAATTTCTTTGCATTCTTTTATCTCTTTACTGGTTTGCTTGATTGCATTCCCCTGCCCTTTCTTCCAGCTCACTGATTCTACTGGAAACTTCATCCATGCTATTCTTGAGTCTCTCCAATGAGTTCTTTAATTCGACTATCATATAATTCATTTCTTTTTATCTTGCTTAATTTCTTCTCTCTCTTTTTGTTGTTCTCCTTTTCTTCCTCTATTGTCTCTAGGTCTATGGGGTTGAAGTTTGTGTGGGGTATGCAGGGCCTTCCCCCATGGTCCTAGCTCTGATCCACAATGACCACCTTGCTGTTGGCTCACATCAGCAATCAGGTTGCAGTTTTGCCTCCACCCACAGGGTGATGCTAGTGGGTTCCATTGATGGTTTCTCCCTTTGGAATATCTCTTCTTCCTTTAATCCTGAGCGTGGTATTTCCAGTGTGTGAGTCCTGTGGCTCTGGGGCAATATGGTGGCAGGGATGAAGGTGGATGATTTCCCTAGCTGACTTCCAACTGAGAGGTGCCAAGTATAAGTGCCTCACCAGGTCTCCCCTTCATAATACCAGGCGCTGGTCCTCCTTCTGTCCTGTGCCAAGACTCTCTGCCCCGGCTCTATGTCCTGGTCCTGCTGGGTGAGCTCTCCACTGCTTTCAAAATTCCTGGGCGGGATGGTTTTCCTTCATTTCCACCCCTCCACCATGACCAGAATCCCCTGTCCAAGTCTATGTTGTAGCTCTTATCCCTGATGTTTTTGCCTATCCTTTGTTGTCACAATTGCTGTTGTGTCTCTACAGTCTCTGTGCCTGCTTTTCCTCAAAGTTTGTTTCTGGAAAATAAATGAATCCCTACTTGCTCTGTGGGGAGGATGTGAGTCTTGCTCCACCAGTTTGCTATCTTGACTGGAAGTCATCATTTGCCCCTTGATGTCCATCTACCATAGGTATGAAAAATGTAGGGAATTTACTGCTCAGCTGTATTTAAATGATTTTTCTGTAAATTGAAACTTCTTTAAATGGTTAATAAAATAATTAGACTTAAACAACCATATTTGAAATAATAAGGCAACTTAGATCAATAAAGACAAATTAGTTAATATAATTAGGTCATAAGTAGCTGATATATGTATATATAACATGAAAATTTAATCATCCCACAATTCTTTATCTGCTAATCTTGCTCTTAGCTCAAGTTTTTTCAGTCCAAAAGTTCTGGTGGATGGTGTCTTGTAACATTTCTTCTCCTTATAGAAGAGGTAACCCCTGACTGTCTCCTGATTTCAAGAAAATGTTACTTTTGTTGCAGTTTGACTGATTTCTTTGAACAATCTCTCTGACCACACTGCAAAATTCTTCTAGAAACAAAAAGATAGGAGAAGCCAATATCAGAGTGAAATTTCTGATATGTGTCTTGGATTATTAGCCAATTTTACTTCTGTTGGTTAGAGTAATGGAAACATCTCCAAGATCCACCCACTAGGTAGGGATTCTAAGGGCTCTTTTGTTGGAACTGACCACACTCTAAATCTCAGCCCAATATAAGACTAAGTTCCATATACCATAGAAAAAAGGAATATAGGATTCCCTGCTCAGCCTTCTACTCAAAAGCTCAGAAGATCCTCAGATCTATGATGGAGAAAACTGACCTATGGTTTAAAAAACCAGCTTTAACCTAAGTATCAAAAAGAAGATGTATTGTGATGGTAGAGACAGGTGGGAGTTTTCTTAATGGAATGGGCAGGTGGTTCATTGGATGACACATTATCTGATGCAAGCTTTCATGATATACAATCTGTTTTTTTGTGTGGATACAGCCAAATTGGTTTATAATTGCTTCTAAAAGGAATCCCAGTGGTCAGTAGGACAGGGTTTGCCTGAAGTAGATGGAAGACAGGGATTTTAGGACCTTCTGAAGAGAAATGACCCAAAATGTCCAGAGTTTGGAAGGGACTCAAGTATATCTACCCCATTAATCACTGAATTCCCCTGCCCAACCCAGAATTCCCCTGTGCACTAGTAGAAGATTAATCATGCTCTATAAATGGAGTATGGAAAAATAATAGGGATGAGTTTGCTCATCAGAGCAGTTTGTGACTACATTTTTCAATCTGTGATTTTCTGACCATTTTTAAATTGCTTCAGGTTCTCCTCTTCCATTTATTTCTCACTGTTAGATGTTTACTGACTAAGCAGTATTGCTTATGATTTGTCTTAAGTGTCCTAACTAAAAGAAGAGCACAGACTCTGGAGCACCCCAGTAGCTGATTTAGTAATGTGGGACCCATCTTAAAGCATTTGAGAATTTTCATCTGCAATATACAGGAATCAGGGCTGTAGGGTCAATGCCACACAAAAACTTCATAAAGTAACTTTAAACAGAATATGATGGTATCTTAGTAAGACTAGAGAAAATAATTTCTTTGTATAACAATAAAAATACAGTATTCTAGGCTCAATTTTGTCAGTTTTTTTGACCTTTCAGATTAGCATCTTAGGCATTTATGAACTTACTAACAAGTGCTGGATGAGTGTTCACTATATATCAGACCATGTGTTAGGTGCCGAGGAAGACAACGTTGAAGAACACAAGAGCTCTCCCATAAAAGAAAATATTTTTAAATGAATAAAACAATAAAATAATGAACTCTGTATGAGATTCAATTTTGTTTAAAAAGTTGGAAAGATATAGAATACTAATTGTCAAATACTAGACAATCCTATAACAATCCTTTTCCAAAATACACACACTGAAGAGTCAATTCTTATTAAACCTATGATGTGGGCCGGCAACACTCTAGCTGCAGCTGCCCAGTCTAATTGAGCTGTATTTGCATTTCAAAAACCAACACCTGAGGCCGCATTCAAATTATCCTGCTAGAGGTTACTGTAGGGAATATGAACTTTGGTAGATAATTTACAATATAATTATTTTTATCCCTTTACCCACAGGGAAGATTCAATTTACAGCCAATTAAGTAATAATATTTAAAACTGTATGTGAACATGTTGCATACTTTTTCGTATTCTTTTGCTTTGTGAGCAAAGGACTAAAGTTTGGATATTTGAGTTTGGGAAGAAGCACAAAAAACAAATATCTTATTAAACCGCAAATTGAAATCTTAAAAATTAGATTTCAATAGCATGATCTCAGTTCCCAATACTTTCAATCTGTGATACATACATAGACAAAAGTAAAAACTGAGCTACAGAAGCATAAAGCTTTGATACAAATCTAAGTTGTGCCCAAGAATCATGTCTAGGCACATGTAAGGAACAGCTAACTAGACTTATTTTACACTAAAAACTTCTAAGATGACTAAAAACAGGAACTCTTCAAGGAATGATAGCAGCTAACACTGATGTATCTGAACCATGTGTCAGCTCGTTATAAGCACATTCTGTGTATTAGCGTAGTTCACAAAAACTCCATGAGATAGATGCCATTACAATCCCTACTTTATAGATATGGAACTGAGTTTCAGAAAGGTTACAGATTCATGAAAACATATAGCCAAGAAGGAGAGGAATCAGGGATCTGATCCCAACAGACTAATGTCACTCTTACCTTTAGCCACCTGCTGTAATGTGCTGAGTCTGACTTAGTAACAAATCCTGAGCCACCAGAAAGAAGGATTCCTCCAGGATAGAAAGAAGCTTCAGAAAGGGCAAGACTATGTGTCTATGTGGTGATATAAAATAAAGGATTAATACATGAGATTACATTGTCAATTCAGACTCTTGCAAAATCCTAGATTGTATCCTGTATTAGAGTTTGCTTATTATTTCAAAGGCATAGTCAATCAAGAGGCAAAAGAGGCTGGGAACACCCACATGACTTCCCAGGTCCTTCCTTCCCACATCAGACCTGTACTCTCTTGCCCAGATTCATACATGAGATCTTCAAATGAGACTTTGCTGGATTCCTGAACACAGCAGTTATAACCTAGAGAGATATAGAGTGTGTGTGACATTCTTCCCGGAGCCCTGCCTCATGAGGTTTACAGACTGTAAATAATCCTTTAGTAAAGGACATCCTGCTAAGGCCATTCAAGAGATAGTTTCTTTTTCTAGCAAATATCAGTAATCAAATCCATTATCTCAGATGTTTAGCTGATTATAAGCTTAGAAGAATCACCTGCCCTGCCCACTGCTCCACCATTACTGCCTGTATTTATCCTTCAAAAAAAAAAAAAAAAATCATCTGCCTTCTTTTCTTTTCTCTGGGAGCATCCCCCAGTAAAGGAAGGGACTATGTCTCCAACCACATGTTGTAACTCCTTTCTCTCCAGTTCTGAGTCAGTTTCACTCCTAGTGCATTACTTGAGAGATGCATACATGTGCCACCACCAGCAGCAAATGCTGGAGGACAACCTGATGTAAGTGATGGAAGGTCATGTGAACCCACCATAGGGAGCCCTTGACCATATAATCAGTGGGAATAATTTTTCTGACATCTTCCTTGCCTCTAAAAGTCACTGTATGCTACATACAAGGTGTTTGGTATATAATTTAATAGTTCACAGTTTAAGCCAGTCCAGATAGCCTCCTAGACTGAGTGAAAGGACATTCTTGTCCATCTATCACATTTTTGTAGCCTGATTCAAATGTCTCCTCTATGTAGCCTCTTTTTTTCCTTTTTGCTTTGAATAGCATTATATATATTTATTAAAAGGAAGAATATAATTAAGCAATTTCTATCAATCTTTCTAATCCACTGATCAATAAATACAATATGCCAAGAGTTTGAAACCTTGAGAATTCTTCAAATCCAGGGTAGACAGGGTTTTGCTATTGTTTGCTTGATGCCTTATCCTTAAACTGACAATAATTTTTTCTATGTTTGGTAAATAAGGAATTAAAACAGAAATAGTTATTGACTTTCTATAGGTGAATTTAATGTAGTAAATACAGATATTAATTTATAATGATGTATACCTAATATGTATATAAGTGTTATAATGTGATGCTACTTTAATAAAAAATAAATAAATAGCTAAGATCAAATAAAATTATTATCTGAACAATTTGAATCAATACCTTTGCATGTGAGAAGCTGTAGATAATACAAAACTTTTGTCACCTGTTATATTTTTTAAATCCTTGTTGATGGAAGATGCAGATGTCAGTATTTTCTTTAGTAGACTTAAGGAACAAAATGGAAAGTATCCTATTAATTTCTTTTTAAAATATTTATTGAGGCAATTTTTCTTTACAAAATAATATGAACCCACAGGTGCAGTTTTTTCATTCCTCAAAAATATGTCAATACACCCTGTCCACCACCAAATTACCAAGAGTTCCTTACCATTGTCCATTGGACTGTACCACCACTTGCCCCACACCCTGTCCCATTCCCTACAGGTAACCTCAGTTCTATTGCCAATGTCTAAGGGTTGGTTTGCTTAGTCTATGAAGCTTCTGGAAGAACCTTCTGTCTCTAGTCTTTCTCCTTAGAATCCATCTTGTCCTCCCAATGTATTTATGCCTTGTATTACTTATCTCCAAGCAAAATGACTAACAAAATAATACCCTTCAGAAAGCTGATAGGAAATGCATCATCCAGTTAATCTATTTCTATTCTACTTCAATTAACTTTCTCAAAAACATTTAGGAACATATCTGAAATCCCAGTCTTAAATTTTGCAAAGTGACAGATAATGGATAATTATTGTATTAATTTATCTTATACTGTGAGTGACCCTTTACACTTGGTGTTATAAAGAGATTATGCAGTGATTGCCCATTTCTCTAGTCTTGGGGCACTCTTAGTCTTTATATCATTTGCTCATAAGTTCCCATCATTAAATCTCAGTGTAAATGTCAGCCCTTCAGTCAACACTATTTGAATTCTCCTTTTTTCCCCATACCCTGTTCCCTAGCACATGTAGAATCCGTGTTGCTTGTATTTTATTTGCCATCATTCCTAATAACTTTTTTCTCATGTACCACACTTTCAGCCCCAGAGATGTACAATGGTGGGCTAGGTGATAGCCAAAATCTGAGGATCACATGGAATACTATCTTTCTATGTTTATCTTACTTGAAATTTTGGAAAACTTTAAAAAAAATCTCTAACATTTTTTGGTGCACTCAAGTACATAATAGTAGAAATCTACTCTTTTCTTATTGTATGTCAAATTTTATGTCAGAGTTATTTAGATGTCAGTGGGAATGTTGTTGACTACAAAGATGGTTATAAATTCTTCCACTTCCTGTATCTACACCCTCACATTGTAATGTAGTTCTTTCCATGTAGGTAAAGTCTTCTGCCATCTCTTGAGTCTGAGTGGACGAATATTTACAAAGCATGATGTAGCAGAAATTTGAGAAGCACTCTCTGAATTCTTAGAACCCTGCTTTTGTGATAAGTCTGAGCTAGCTTGCTGAAGAATGACAGGCTACATAAAGAATGGGGGAAGCCTAACTCTCAGCAAGTCACCCCCAAACAATTTTTCAGTTATCTAGGATACATGAGAGAACACCAGAAGAGATGAATATAACATTGGTTAGACACATTTTCCCAGTAAGCCAAGACCGAAAGACTAATCCACAGGCGTAAGGTTTTCAACCTTTACATTTTGGGGTGATATGTCACACTGCAGCAATTAAGCGATGCAATGAATAAGAAATGGAGGATAAAAGACTTAAAAAGTAAACCATCTTTATTGGTGAGAAATGACAACAAATGTTTGGTACTTTGGAATTATTAAAATAATCCATTGCTGTTGCTTGTCCCACCTCTACTCCATGGTCCCAAAAGCCTGTGCAATCACTGCATGAAACTATTCAGAAGATTTTTTTGAATCAGTCCTGTGAAATTTTAGCAAGAATCACAAGAATGCTTTCAATTTTAATGAAGTAAGTCTTGGTCAAGAACATGCAAAGCACAGTTGAAAAAGCACACTAACTACTTTCTTTGAGTTTAGTTTCAGAGCAAGTGGAGCAAGTGTTGTGAAAGGAAAAGATGGTGAAGCTGTGGAGTTGGATTAAGTTGTTCTAGACTCAAAAAGTGGGAGTATGATGTAAAAGAAAGTCCCAGACTACCAGATAATCTATTTTGTTCTTCTCCAAAGGCATAGGTAAGTAATTATTTGGAAAACAAATTTAACTTATTTGTTTATGTTACATTTCAATGAGCACATAGATGTAATGAGCTGGTTCATTTATTGCTCTCTTCTGTTCCCTGTGTTTATAAAGATTATGTTTATGAAGTGTTTGTGTATGCTCAATGAGGTGATCAAAATGAAAAATTTATAAGGAAAAAAAGCACACTGAATGACCATCTTATAAACAAACTACAATATAATGGAAAGTGATTTGAAGATTAGTTCATACACTATAGGAGTGAAACTTGAACTGTGTAGTGAACTGTCTATTTTGAGGGCAGACAATAAGGGGATGCATTGTCTGTAGAGAAATGAAAAATAATTGTAACGCTCATAAAATTAGGTCTGCTTTTTTTATTACTTGTTCCAGTAATTCTAGACAATTTCAGAGATCATAAATGTACTCTTCCCACAAGCATGGATAACTCCCCTTGCACTCCTCCCTCCCCATCCCTACAATAATAGACCACTGACATATGAACAAGCTGGAAGAAGATTATACTCTGACTTTACATACTCAAACTTTCATTGCTACATCTCTTCAAAAGAAAAATTACAATAAAATGGGGCAGGAAGACTGGAATACAGTAAATTAGTCAATTATTAATCAAATTGCTAATTAAAAGATAACCCACAAAGTAATAATGTTTATAAATATCCCGAGGAAAGTTGCCTCCATAGGCATGTATCTTTCTGGGTCTAAATTTTAGAAATAGTCTGGTATCAAGCCAGTAGAAGGATTTTCCTGATCTGGTGTCATTCCCCTTCAATTTAGTCTGATTTTCTGATGAAAATCAATTCAGTATAACAATGCACTCATATTTAAAAATTGCAAATACATTGTAAAATGGATCACAAAATTCACATAAATTTTAAAGATGAAGTACGAGATATAAATTTCTTTAGTGAGGGCCATTTTAAACTATCCATTCATTTTTCCCTTATCTGTTGTAGTTCAGGATATTAAAATGAAAAATTGGGAGCTATATTTTTCCAGTGTAACATTTTCCCTGTTGTTTTATCATTATTTGTTCATGAGTGTCTCCCACTTATATTAATTCCTTTAAGGACATGGACCGAATTTCTTGTTTTGTCAACATGTAACACAGAGACTGATACATGACTGTCTAATCCTGGCCATTCTAAGGGCTTAGCCTGTCCTTAACACTTGCTCAAAGAGTCTACTGTCATCATGTTTGGTTCCCATGGCTTTGCTCCTTATTGTGGCATCTACATGTGTGTGTGTATATATATAAACATTCTTCATACATACATATGTATATTCACACATATGTAACATGTATATTGCACAGATACGCAAATAAGTAAATATATGTATACATATACACACAGACTCACGTGGACAAAAAAAATCAGAGAATAAAGTTTTCATTAGTCATAAGTCATTAACACATTGCTTTAATGTTTCATATATAGTTATTTTGTGATAGAACATCTTGTGATTTGGTAAAATAAAAATGTATGATAAGATTGTTAGATGAGTGAAGGTATTTGGTAGATTGGTTTCTCAAAACATGCTCCAAATCCTTTCTGGTATTACCTCCTGTAGTGTTGATGCCAAAAGTTAAAAAGTATATTTCCCAGGCTCCCTTGCAGCTAGGGTTCAGAATGTAACAGAACTCTCTCATCTATTGTGTGAGACTTGGCCTGGAGGGAAACTCACTTTCTGGGGTATCTATTCAGTTGACATGGCTAATGCTAGAGAGTGTGGTTTCACAGTCAGTAGTGGTAGTAGCAGCTTCCTTTCCTTCTTGTGGCACTGAAAGAAGTGTCACAGCCTGATAGCTATGCATGCAAGTTTATTCTACAGCTTGCACCTCCATCTCTTTCAAAGAGTGTATAAGATTTCCATTAGTCTGTAGTGCATTTCTTTCTGTTTAAAATAAGTAGAGTCAATTTAGTTTGTTGGAAATGAATATAACCAAGAGTATAACATTGCCTGTGCACATATGTATTGTTTGCGAGTCACCCTGCTATAAAAGCAAGTTTATAAAGTTGTAATATGCAATGACAATTAATCGATATCTGGAGATTAGACTACAAAGAACTGCTTAAATGCAGCTTAAAACAAAGGTAAATATTAAATGCTTATGAGCATCTGGAATGACATTCCAATATCACATACTGGAGTCTATTAGCTAAAAATGTAAGTTATGTTTTCTAAGTTCATTTTTTATTCATGTCAAAAAGTGGTTTCATTTAGGTTATTTGCTCAAGGAAAATTATAAGAGAATGTCACTGTAAAAGAAGAGCAGACTAAACAGCAAGATGTGTTATCTAACTTCCTGACAGTGAAAAATGAGCCAGGAAATTAAGAGAAAATTTAAGAGCAAAGATAACTTAGTAGTCTGGCCCATTAGTGTAGGTCAAGAGGAACTGTATTCCACAACAGTCTCAAGGACATCTCCAGCTTACAAGACAAGAAATGCTGATACCCATATCATGATGACACTAAATCAAGGGGGAATGTTTTAAATTATGTTGCCTTTTCTCTTTTTAAGAACAAGAAATTCTAATGCCCAACACCTTTGTGTTCTTATTTCCCAAGAAACTAGCTCTTCCTCCCAAGTTCAGGTCCAGGTCAGTGGCAGTGACCAAGATGAGTCAATTTTTGACAGGGAGCCTACCTTATCTATGGCTGGCTGTGTCCCACAGCGCACCAGATGGGGGTGGGGAGTGGATGATGAAGCTTTGACTCATGGACTCCCTCATGGCCACTGACTCTTTCTGGCAGTTTCATTCAGTCACTTTGATTTTATAGTTTATCTGCCAACTTAGTCTTGTCATTCGGGGAAGATAGCATAATGGAGCTCGGGAAATAAAAGACAAGGAGCAATGTAAACAAATTTGAACAATTTCATTCATTTCTGTGGCCAAAACTTACGGTCTGGTTGGTACCTGCACAAAGAGTGAAACATAAAATGAAAATGAAGGCTTTCTGGGGAGGATGAGGTGGTAGGTAGAGAAGGGGGAAAAATGTCTTGAGTTTTACATGAATTTGATTCTAGTATTTTGCCACTGAGTCAAAGTAACTGCAAAAAAAAAAATTTATTGTTCTTTTTCTAATCAGAAAAGGTTGTTTAACTTCAGTCTTCTCTAATAGTAAAGTTGAAATCATGAACCCTCAGGAAAAAGATGGAATTCACCAATTCTGAGAAGAAATGAAGTTTGAAAAACTCTCTGGAAAGCTAACTCTCTCTCTCTCACATACACACACACACACAACACACACAGATATGTTGTGAAAAGAGATAAGGTTAAAAAGGAATCACTAAAACTTCTCCAGTGTTCCTCAAAATCTACCATGAGAAACATATGCTGTCCATACTCCACGATTTATCTCAAACGCTGCAGTGACATGTCAAAAATGAAGCATACAGGTAAATGAAAGTGGAAATACCTGAAGTTCAATACTATGAACAACCACTGTTATTTCTCTGTCAGGCTTAAGAATCTAAGAAGCTTTACTCTGGAAAGGTGACACCGAATTTCTGTTCCTAGAATGGGTGAAACAGCAATTCAAACTGGCAGATTCATTGGAGGCGGGGGAAGTGCATTCAGACCCTTTTTAATCAACGGAATTCAGCTGTAAATAAAAAACTCTGAACTCTTGTTGCTATTACCAGAAGTGCATTAACTTTTCCTTTCCAACAACCCTTTGGTATATTGTGACCTATACAATGAGCCTGTCTCTGCCATCATTTTTTCTGGTTCTCCTTAAACCTAGCAGGGCATCAGGACAGCTGTACAGGATGTTATACAATGAACTACTATAGCAACATTTATTCCTGAAAAGTGAGTGTAAAGCCCTTGGTTTTATTTAGCAGAAGAAAAAGAGAATAATTGGTCACAAAATACTCCCATTTTCCATAAAGTGGCTTTAAACTTGACATAACTTCTGCTGAATTAATTGCTATTGTTTACTATTCTTTTCCTTGTCAAACCAATGTGCTTTGCAGTTCACTGTACAACCCAGGGAACTGGCTGGGAAGAGCCAACACATAGGATGCTCTCAGGAAACACGCTGAGGTGGGCACCCCCAAAGGAGCGCATACAGTGTGGTATTTGTTAGAGATAAATGAGGTAAGAGAGGCAGAAAACAGCAGGGCATGCTTTCGGAGTTGAAGTAAAGTGAATAGAGTATCTGCATGGAAAAGGGTGTGGTGATGATGGATATTATTTACATATGGGGAATTGATCAAATAAGTAACTATGGTAAGGGCAATGGGAGTCAAGCTTTCCACTCTCTAAAGTTATATAAAGAGAGAAAATAAGAACAAAATGAAGTGTCAGATTGTAATTGCAAGTATTGATGTGCACTCATTACATCATATGTATCTATATAGGTATACACACACACACACACACACACACACACACATATATATACACATATATATATACATACATACATAGAAATGAATACGAATGTGTGCTTGTATATGGGAATCTATCCAAATTCCATCTCCTGGGAGGACTTGAGAGCAGCAACACCATAAAAGAAATAAACACAAAGAGAAAATGATGTCTGACCTCTAAATGCCTCTAAATCCCTTCACAAAAGGGATCCAAGAATCTTTGAATTTTAGAACTAACACTGGGGTAGGGAAACTAGATCATGTTATTATTTGGACAGTTGGCACAACTTAAATGAATTGATCAATTTCCCAACGTTAATGGTGTATCGTGGTTATCTAAAAAGGTATTCTTGTTTGCAGAATTGCATGCCAAATTAGATAGTAGTAATGGGCATCATGTTAGCAATTTATTTTCAAATGGTTCAGGGGCAAAAGGCACTTGTACTGTAGATGTTACTTTCCTCTCCCTTCTGTATTTGAATAGTCTGTAGTGAAAAACAGATGTCATATTTACAAAAAAGTGGAGTTTTTAGATAAATGCTTTGTTATTTTTTGTTGGACCATCATTGAATCACACCATTTGTCACTCCTGATTGGAGAGACAAATTTTAGAGCAAGACACCAGGAAACAGGATTATAACCAAACCAGGACAGGCATTGGTGGCTTGTTTTCAAAAAAGCTTCCATTTTAGTTTTGCTCCTACTAGCTAAATTTCTGTAGATGATTCTAAGAAAGAAGGAATTGCGAAAGGCAATTTTCATAAGCAAGTGTCCCTGGAAGAAGAGTAAAATAAGAACATTAACCTGTATAAATGAATTACAGTAACTTGAAGAGTGAGAAGGAAAATTTTGCAAATATATGTTTCCCAGAGGTTAGGGACAATAGAAAGAGAGAGTATCTTGGCCTCAATATGTGCTATGATGAGAAGATTTAAAATCCTCAGTCTGGATGAAGATATGCTTTCTATTATATAATCTGAGTTTCTGCCAAAAGAGGTAATTTCTGTGTAATTCAGTTGAGAATTAAACTATTCTTTATTTCTTTAAATGTGTATTGATCACAAAGTTTCTTTTAACCCTGGAAAATTAAAATAAAAAAAGAATCAAAAGAGGGGGAAAAAATGTTATTAGTACATGCCCCTTTGTACTCACTGAGAATTCAGAGGAATGGTCTAATGGTGGTAGGCAGCAATTAGCCAGGTGGAGTGCAGGAGAGGGTGGTACAGTAACGAAAGGAGAAGAAGAATATCTGAACTCCACCAACCAACAAAGACAAAGGTGCAGATCACCCCTTTGGTGTTAAGGGTGGGGTTTAGTTTGGGGAAATAGACCCTAAAAGGCCTACCCCCAGGCTCCTGGTGTCTGCTTCTCTCTCAGAACAGCTGGCCCTTACTCTGTCTCTTGAAGGAGCACTATTGCTTTCACTTCAAGAAATCTCATTTGTTTTCTGTCAGCATTGCTACCTTCTTAGTTCTCTGAGATCCACTTTGTCAGGGTTTGACAAAATCTCCCCTCAGACTCACAAGAACCCTGGAGCAAAACCTCAAGGCCCTCATTCTAACAAGTGGCAGTAGGTGAGACCTGCCAGGTTCCTACACTTCATAGTTACTACAAGAACCTTTTAATAACAAAATACTCCTATCTCTTCAACTCCTGTCTTACGAATCAGTGCTATCATTCATTTCCTTTCTACACAAACTATAATTATTGACTAAATTGTTGCTGTTCTATATTTTGGAAAAACTATCTATTAGCTCAATTAAGAATTGGAAGAATGAAAGTTTTTATATTATCTTCAGTAATTATTTCCCCAATGCTGTTTTTTTCCTTTATGCAGACTAGAGATTGTTATTGTTCCATTCGTCTTCTGAACTTCTTTTAACATTTCTTTCAAGAGAGATTTGCTGGCAACAAAATTCTCTCAATTGTTTGAGAAATTACCTCTCATTCACTTTTGAAGGCTAATTTCACAGATACGGAATTGGAGTTTGGTCAGTTCCTGTCTCAACATTTAAAATATTTCACCACATCTTTTTGGCTGCCTGGTTTCTGAGAAGTCAGATGGAATTTTTATCTCTGATCCATTATAGGTACAATTTTCCCCCTCTGGCTTCTTGCCAGATTTTTTTCCTTTACCCTTGATTTTATGCAGTTTGAATAGGTTATGCTTGTATGAGTAATTTTTTGGCATTAATTTCACTTGTTCTCTGAAATTCCAGGACCTGTGACTTGATGTCTGAAATTAATTTAGACAAAATTCCAAGTCATTGTTACTTCAAATATTTCTGCTATTTTGTTCTTTATTCTCCTTCTGTCATTTTCATTACACATACATCACACTTTTTGTAGTTATTTTACAGTGTTTGACTATTCTGTATATTTTTCCCAATCTTTTTTTCCTCCTTTAATGTTTAGTTTTTTAAGTTTATATTGACATAGCTTCAAGCTCAGAGATTCTTGCCTCAGTCATTTCTAGTCTACTAATGAACTATTCAAATGTGTTCTTTATTCTGGTACAGTGATTTTTTTTTTTTTATTCACTAGCCTTTTTTCATTTTTTCTTAGAATTTTCATCTCTGTTAAATCTGTTCTTGCCTGTTGTCTACTGTTTCCTAAGAACCTTTAAAATATTAATCGCAATTGTTTTAAATTTAAAATATAATAATTCTGGTATCTCTATCATATATGAGTCTGGTTCTCATGCTTGCTATGTTTTTCCTATGTTATCCTTGACCTTGCTATATTTTGTTGAACATCAGACATGAATTATCAGGTAATGCCATGACCTGTGCAGCAGATCAACAGGATCCCTGAGAGGGGGCTACAGGAGCCTGAAGAACGATAGACAGACAACATACATCTGGAAAAGCGGAGGCCAGATGGGACACTGCTCTCCTCTCTGAGACAGTGACCACGAGCCTGGTTCCATGATTTATTTTATAGGGCTGGGATACAATGAGGTAATGCAAATAAAGCAAAATAGAACGCAGGCATTCAATTCTACTGCATTATCAGGATAACAACATTGAAGATCAGAGCTCAGCTGCCTTTTGCTGTTATCTACTTGTAGCTCTGCTGAGTTGTGAGAACTTGTCTTGGGAAACTTTGCAAAGCGGCCAGAAAGCAACTTGCTCCCAACAAGGTAAAAGATCTTTAATAATGTGGTGGTAATACGTGAAGGGAGTGGAAGCTTTCTATAAGTTTCAGTCTTTTATTAAGCCTGTGTCTTGGGGCTGTGACCTTCATAGGTGCTTGTCGATTTCTCCCCTACTCCTTAAGCAGGACTCGATGACTAGAGGAAGATGGTGTTGGTCATTTCCCTTCTCTCAGTTAAGTTAGACTCTGACAGAAACTCCAACAGGTTGGGTTCCAGTAAACTACTTTCTCCTGAGGGAAGAAAGACCTTGCTAAGAGGAATAGAATTCTTGGGAGTTTTTAGAAAGGATTCCTTTTCCCTCCCCCTGCCAGAAGAATGAGGGTTTATTCTTCAATCTTGATTGTGAGCGCATTAGAGCTCCTGGCAGTAACACTCACAAAAGTGTGAGACCCCTGAAGTATGACTCCCCTGGATTTTTCAGTCTCTCAGACTTTTTCACACTGAGCTTCCAGAAATTCGGTAATTACAGTTTAAATTTTCCCACTTCAGCACTAGTTCCTGTGGAGATGTCTGCATGTGGGATTTTGTTCTGGTAAATTGTGAATTTCTGTATTCTCTGTCTGCTTCTCTGACTTGGGGGCAGCACTTTGCCCTGTGATCTCAATCCTGTAATGGGTTTTAAAAGAATTATGTTTCAGCTATTAGTAACTGTCAGGATGAAGTGATAACTTCCAAGCTCCTTACATACTAGATAAGAAACTGGGAGTCTTCTCAATCTCTCTCTCTCTCTCTCTCTCTCTCTCTCTCTCTCTCTCTCTCTCTCTCTCTCTCCCTTTCTCCCTCCCCCTCTTTGTCTCTCTCTTTTGCAGAGGGTACATATTGTGTATACAGGAAAATAAGATCAGTGAAAAAACTTCTAGAACAAATAAGTAAATTTAGCAAGATCACAAGATACAAGATAATCTGGAAAAATCAATTCTAATTCTATATACTAGCAGGAAGCATTCTAAAAATTAAATTTGAATAAGATTATTTATAAATCTTAAGAAACACAAACTTCTTATAGATAAATTTAATAAAATATGTGCAAGTCTTACACTCTAAGAGCTATAAAGTAATACTACTAAGAGAAATGGGGAAAAAGAGCCAAATAAATTCAGAGATGCTCTGTTACTGACCCATGGGCTCATGCCCGACACACATAAAAAAAAAAAAAAAAAAAAAAAAAACAACCCAATATTATAGTACAGTGTTTTAAGAAAAGAAAAGGTTTTATTGCTTGTAGACAGGTAAGAAGACAAGAGAGTTAAAATGTCAGATCTGCCTTGTCAGTGGGATTCAGGGTGAGAACTTAAAGGGTCAGGGACTAAAAAAGAATAAAGAAATTCCTCTTTGGTCCATTTAATTGGTCTGTCCATGCATAGTAAAGTAAGCATCAGGACTAGACCGTTGTTATTGACTATATCTTTTTTGTTAAGGGACTACCCAGCTTCTGAATGTGGTGCAGGTAATTTTTTCCTTAGAACTTTGATTCCAAGGCAGTGATATTTTGTTTCAGGGAACTGAAGTCATTTTGATGAGGGTCAGCAAATAGAATGAGGAGAGAACCTAAAGAATAATAAAAACAGGAAAAGAGAGGGGGACAGAATTTACTGCAGGAGGGTGACCCTCTTACCATGGGAATGGCAAGGCAAGTACGTAGCGATTAAACAAATTGTTTGCAGTGGTTAACTCCTCACTGCAGAAAGATGATCTTTTACCATGGGAATGTAAAGAAGGAATACAGCAATTAATCAAAAGGCAGAGGGAAAACAACAACTCCCCTCCTCCTCCTCTGGACACACAGATTGTACAGCTGCCAGCGGAGAATTCCTGCTGAAAGAAATCCAGGAAACAATAAACTGATTCCTACACATTTAATGAATGAGAAAATGCCATACTGAAATTGGTATGGGTAAGACACACTATTACTATAAATCTCATCCATGATAATAGTGTCATAAATGGGGACTGGAAGGGAACTCCTAACCTCTAGCTTCTCTCTAAGTAGTAAAATATTTGGAACTCACATCTAGTGCTCCAAGATACAAGATTCCCAACCTAAGAGACAGCGTACTGTAACACACAGCTCTGAAAGCCAACACTGACAAGACTACAACAAACAGAAACAATTTTAAAGGGGCTTCAAAAGACTCACTATGGCTATTCTCTCAGGGCTCAGGACAGATGGTGCAGACAAAAAAACACCCATCTTCCTGTCTTTCTTGAAGAGGATCTATTTGCATACATGAAAGTTGCTACCTGAGAATGGGACTACTTATTTAGCAAACATCTAAGACTTGATTGACTTCCTCTCCAGAGACAAGAAAAGCCACTAGACACCTCTTCTCCTTTCCCTTCTAACCCACTGCAAATCACTAGCATATACCTGGAAGAAGTTTTATACAGATCTGTTCCTGCTTTTTGTGACTTTCACCTGAGAGATGCGTCTCTGGAGTACATGCTTCATATAGCCAACAGGACTTGCTATAATGAGTCTAATAAGAATGAAGCAATTCTTAACTAGTTACCCTCCTAGGGCTCAAAGAAAAGTGAGCAAACAGAAATATTTACTGAGTAGTTGTTCCTCGAAAAAGATCTGTTAGAATATTTTAAAAGTTATTGATTGAGGGTCAAGTTTCTAATTTCACACACCTAAGCATTGACTGAAATTTTCCCCAGAGATCAGGGAAGCCTAAAAACACCTTTCTTTCCCTTTCCCTTTGTCTGACTCCTAGTTACCTTAATCTCCCTAATAAGAGTTTATATACATGTGGCATCATAGATTTTTGAGCCCTCAAGTTGCTTGAGTTCAGTAGTTAGTGGAGCTAGTAGCTCATGAGTACCATAACTGTAGAAAGCAAATAAGAAGCTCCTAACAGTAGCCACCTGTTGCTATATACCCAGGTCCCTCACAGAAGGAGGAATCAAAGATGCTCATCTCCCAATTTTTCCCTTTAGGCAAAAATTTAGGAAGAAATCTAAATGCATATTTTCTCAGCTAGATGAATGTCCAGCTTCCAATCAAACTGTTTATAGATTCTGACTGTGATGTTCTGACATTGACAAGTCTTGGCACACTTTTAATTAATAGGAGGTACACAGAATAAAGACTGTGACTTGGAAAACCACAAAGGTTATAGAAAATCAAAAATTTGGATCAGACTGAGTAACAAGATTTATTTCCTCAAAATATCTATCAGACTGGAAAGGGTAGTTCTTTTTCTCCTGCACAGAAATCAGCAGAGAGTTAAAGAAAACAAAGAAACAGTACTATATTCCAAATGAAAGAACAAGAGAATACTAATAAAATAGGCCTTAATAAAATGGAGATAGCTGACTTGCTTGATAATAATAATGGTAATAAAAAAAAGCCACAAATATGATGCATGAAAAAAGTGAGAAATTCAACACAGGAATAGAAAGTATTTTTAAAATACCAAACAGAAATCACATAACTGAATAACAATAACTGAACTGAAAAAAATATTGGGCTAGAACAAATGGAAGAATAGATCAGTGAAGTCTAAGTCAGTGTAGTGAATTCAGCAAATTAGAGGACTAAAAAGATTGAAAAAAGTGACAATAGTTTAAGGGTCTGACAGAACACTACTAATGAGAAAAATACATACACTATAGGAGTTCCAAATGGAGAAAAGAAAAATGGGCAAAAAATGACTAAAAGTTTCCTAGCCTGAGCAAAAAAATAGACATCCAGATTCAGGAATTCCATAAAGTTCTAAATAATCCAAAGAGACCTGCAAGACACATTATAAATTATCAAAAGTTAAAGAAAAAGAGAGCATATTAAAAACAAGAGAAAAATCAGTCTGCAACATACACATCAACTGTTGCATATGAGGGAAATCTAATAATAAATATCAGCAGATTTTTCAGAAGAAATTTTACAGGACAGAAGGTGGTGGTGGTATGATTTATTCAAAGTGCTGAAAAAAAAAAACAACCTACCAACTGAGAATACTCTACTCAGCAAAAGTGTCCTTCAGAATTGAAGAAGAGCTAAGTTTTCCAGACAAACTAAAAATAAAGGAGTGTATCATCATTATACTATACTTACAAGAAATGTTAAAGGTACTTCTTCAGTCTGAAACAAAAAGATGCTAATAAATAGAAGGAAACAAATTAGGGAATAAAATTCACAAGTAAAGGTAAAGATAAAGTTAGATTCAGAGAACTCCAATCCTGCTCCACAGGTACATTGTTGGATTTGACAGTGAGAATATGAGATTATTGACATATAATCTCATCAATTTTTCTTCACTGAATTCTTTGTAATCAATTGAGATAGTAGGGCAAGAATGAGTGTTGCAGGTTAGGAAATAAGAAGGTGTGCAATAGGCTTCTGAAAGAGCGAGAAGTAGAGTTATTGGAAAATTGCAGATGCAATAGAAATATAAATATTAATGTGAGATTTACAATGCAAGTGAGAAAGCTGATGTGATTACTTCCAGCAAGCTTGAGGCACTCAGGTATAAGCTTGCAATCTGGGGCACAACCAATATTGAATTTCTGTCAAGTGAATATGTATGATGGTGAATGAGAAGGGAGCCAAAAATGTCTGTTTAAGCAAGGATTTACAGTCTAAGAGACATCTAATTTCATCCATGAAATCTAAGTGGGTTTAGGGAAAGCTGTTAGTTGTTGAACAAAATCCATGTTTACCTCATATTCTCAAAAACTCTCTCAGAACTGTGATCACCCATCCCCATTTGCAGTGCTCAATGCAGGATTCCAGTACTAAAACAAAAGACTGTGGTAAAGTTTGATTACATCCATTCATGCATTTCAAGGAGCTAAATCATCCTCTGACTTCTGTGATTTCAGAAAAAGAAGCAATGATGCTCTGATTTAATTCTGGATTATCATCCTCTTGAAAGACCATTTAGAGGATTGGATTCAAAATTTCAAATGGAGAGATTCAAGTCTGTCTTAAAAAGACTGAGTCCTCAGGTCAGCACTGAAACATACCATGGATAAGTGGTATTGTTACTGGCCTGAATATCCAAAGACCCTAACTGACTGACTCTAACACTTACATGCACCTGTATGTTGTCTTGCCGCAGATACCCAATAAATATTTTTTACTTGTTTTTAGTTACACTTCTCAGAAGCATATGTACTTTTTCTGTCAACATAACTAATAGAGTCTATAATGAAAACACCCACCTCTACCCCGAGAATATACTTCTAAGTCAAGGCAAATTGTTTTTAATATCATTGCTATTATCATATTATTTTATTGTTATCAAACTCTTTTTCTGATAAACCTAAGGAGGATCTCATGTTATCACTTATTATAATTCTGTGTATTTAAATACTTGCAGTGTCAATTTGAAAAATTGAATGCCATATAAATGGTAAATTAGATCAATTATTTTGGACCCGAATTTATTGAAATGTCATGAAACACAGGAAAAATATAAATTAATTCTTTTCCAAATCTGATAATATATGAAAGTAGTTGAGAATACTCAGTGAAAGACCATAAGTTTCCTATACTACTGAATAAACATTTTCAGCAAATAATTATAGCATAAATTAACTTATAATGCAATGTAAAAAGTGTATTTTGATAAGATAAGGGAACTAGTGAAAGATTCGAGTTAATTATGAGTTGGTACATATTTCATCAGGGAGAATCAGAAAATTAAAAGACCTTTGAAATATAATTAAATTGTGTTTATATAGAGGAAACTCAGACTCGCAAAATTATATGATATAGGCTTTTAATAGAGGGTGAATTTTAAGAGTGGTTCTATGAATCAGATGGCTTTCGGAAGTTCTTCCCTAGGCATTGCGCTCTTGAGAACTTACAGAGCACACAGAGCACTGATAGGGGAACATGAGAGTGAAGGGTGTAGGAAGGAAACGACCATATTGTAGACAGGAGTTCTAGTAGTTAAGGTCTAGTGAGAGGCTGGAGAGGGGAAATAGAGTTTCCACTGTCTGCCATTGTAGAAAAAGAAGAAGAAAGAGACAGAATACAAATGTTTTCTCTGAAATTTTTTGACTTCCTAACAAGTAGGGAAATTTTCACCTTTGTCAACTGGTAGAGAAGTGGCTCTAAAGTAGTATCTGCACAACTCTATGATACAGTAAGACAGGAAAAAAATCTCAGGGTTTTCATATGTAGATAATTTTCAAAAATTGTCAAAGATTAAGCCTTGATAATATTTTATATATTGAATTGACACTGGCACAAGTCACACATTTTCCTTTTATGAGAACACAGATGTTTGAAATGTTTAACCATTTTGTGAAGACAAGTTAGCTTTGTGCTACATAAAAAATTCCTGAAAAAAGAGTTCATTTGTGCCTTCACTATACAGATAACTTTTGAGAAATGAATGGAAAAAAATTGTTTTTAAAGAGGAAACAAGGTGTGTGATGATGAGAAATTTTTTTAAAAAAACTGATATTTTGGCATACTCTGATGAAGTAGCAGGTGCCTGGCACTTTTCCTAAAAAAAGAGAATAAAAAAACTCTAGTGTTTGGAAATATCTCCATTGTTACAGATTTGTTACCTGAAACAGGCATTTCATATGCAAGGTCTCTTATATCTTCATATCTTATATCTTATATCTTTAAACTTGGAATCCAAATTTTCTAACTCATTGACAGCAGTCTTCAAAAAAATGCAACTGAGTTTAAACTTATTTGTTGGGAATAGCATAATGCAGTAACCTGCAATCAGTTTGCTTGCATATTGATTATCATCCTGGAAAGTGAACTAAGTGAATTTCAAGAAAAGCATAAATATAATTAAAGAATTTAACTAAAAATAAGTGTCATTATTTAGAGTACTCATCGACAATATCTGTTTGATTTAAATCCAGGAACCTGTGGGATATCTATTCTAGTCATTAATACTGACCACTGAAATAAAGCAATAAAATCTTCAAATTATTATATACCAAATGTTTAAAGCAAAATTTTATAGTATATCAAAATCACATTGCTCTTAAGTTTAATTAATAATAAAATAATAAAATACAAATAATTTTTTTCTTTATCTCATCTAAAACATTTTGAGATAGATCATTTCATTTTGATCTGGTACTATTTATGAGAAAGAGATTGGATATGATTCGGCCCATTCTACCAATGATTAAGAAGTACACTAGAAAAATTAAATGCTAGCAATTGTCAGAACAAGATATAAAAATCAGAGCTCTAAAATCTCGTGAAAAACTCTTTTTTCTGTTCTTCCATCAAAACCAAACATATCCAAAGCTTTCTTCTAAATTATCGTGGGCCCTAGATTTACCTTGCATGGAACACAGATGGCGTTAGTATTTATGTCCCAGATGCAGAAAGTCAAGATTGTAAAAGATAGAAGAATTTAAAAAAAAAAAAAAAAAAGGCAAAAACTAAAGACATCTTACCTTATTAGCATAACTGTTCTAAAGCTAACCTCAAATATAGATTTGGTGTTGTCAACCCCTCAAACCCGAGACTTTCACAAATAATGGGATCTGGAAGGGAAACCCTCCTTAGTGTAAACACACTCTTGCACTCTGATGGGGAATTTAGGTTTGTCATGTAAGTAAGCTTTCTTACTGCTGAGTGTGCACACTAGTTTTTCCCTCTTCCCTGTTTGTCTCCTCTCCCCTTGGCTCTTCTTTCATTCCCAATTTACCTCGTCTTTTAGGAAGCTTTTTTTCAAAATCCAGTTGGATTAAAGATCCTTCCTCAGAATTCCCTGAGGTAGTGCCTTAGCTTACCCAGTTACAGCATCAGTGATCTTATTTCGTATTTCTACTGCTTTTCTGCTTTCAGATAGAACTAGAGGTTCCCAGCACAGAGCGGGTCGTGGAGCATTGCTTAGTGTTCTTCTTGCCAAGGAAAAGAGCAGATCCTTTCATTTGAGTTGCCAAGGGGCTACGATCCCTCTGTTGTGGCAGCAAAAGCTCTTCAATCTTTTCGAACTAAACCTAAGATGCTATCAGACTCCAGTGTTAGGGGAGGTAATTATGAGAGTGAACGCTTATTCAGAATAACAGCTGTGGGTTCTGTTGTATAACTTGGACTCTCTAGGCTGGGATGAACCCCTTAAAATAGCTTCTAAATCTTCTTCCAAGTCTGAAGCAAGCAAAAATTTTCCCCTTGAGTTTCAGAAAGCCAAACTGTCTCCTTGTCCTTCATCATGTCCCTGCACAAAGCCCAGCAGGACCAGACCCCACTAGGTTGAAGACAACAGCTGCTGCTCTCTCTCACCTCAGCATCTGACAGACAGGTCCTGGCACCAAGCATTTTGAGCATAAAACAGGGCTGATTCAGGTGCTGTGCTTGATACTCTAGAAGTTGCCATCTGGATAAGCTCCATCTCAGAGAAAAGTGCCGAGCTCAGGATCTCATCAGAAAGGAGCGGGTAGTGCAGGTGCACCTTTCACTCATTTGTAGTCATTGGACCACAGCAACGGTGCCAATCAGAACTAGTCCATCTGCCGTCAGTGCCTTAACTGGTAATATATTGACATTGTTTGGCATGATCCTGATGGTTACCCTCAAAGGACAAAGTGAAAGCTGGTAGTATCTTCGGTGAGAGGCCAAGTTCACGGTCATAGTTAGTGGATTCAAAGAAAGCCCCATAGTACTCATCTCTCAAATACATCTGCCAAATGGTGTGCTCTTCTCTCTGCTGCAAAGTCCTTTCTATTCTGTCAAGAGCAAAACAAAACAAAACAAAAACAAAAGAACAGACTTGTAGACAAAGGGTAAACAACAAATAAGAGCAGTAGATGGAAGACAATAAAATAAATGTAAACTTTAAGACAGAAAAGTTTCCGTTGCCTCAAGCCATACATTCTTATAATTATTTGCATTTTGGCTTAAATCAATGCATTAATAAATGAGCTTTCACTCTTGCAAAAAAATATTTTCTTCTTCTGAATCTGATTGCCAAAATATGTTGGCTCTCATACAAAAACTGGATTTTGCCTCAACTGACCTTATTTCAGAACTTAAATGGTGGTCTGCTGAATGAATGCAATCTTACTAACAACGCCATCTGATATACATTATACCTTGGTTTCTGTAATTTTATTAATGCTATTTTTGCTACATTTCTTTGGTGACAAGATAATTATAGAGGAAAGTCATAGAGAAACTAAGTCAAGTTTGCTAGTTAATATCCCAGTCTCAAGTAACACCAGGACCTAGATAGAGTCTCTCTATTCTCAATCTTGTCTTCTGTGGTGTTTATGAGATTGTTCATGAAAGGAAAGTTGTCAATGTTCATCAATCCATTCCCACTCTCATTTTCTTCTGGGACCCTGATTGTGACTCAGGAGCACAATCAGAACATATTCAGAATTTCATCTTTGCATTTTTCCCTTCACTCGATGCTTAAAAATAATAACCAAAATATGCTTATTAATTGAGCTACATAGTTATATGTGTTGCTATGTTAAATTTAACCAACAGGAAGGGAAAAGAAATAAAAACGTGCTAATTAATACACCTGTACTATAGCCCTGGCAACTAACAGTCTAGAATGTCCCCCTGATTTGTTTTCAAACTGATTCATGTCCACAAAGAGGTAAGAATTGCTCCCAATACAGGAGGCAGCATCCAGTCCAAATCTCCCATATCACTTCTCTGTAGCCTCCTTGTACCCATGTCTCCTGCTTTTTCTTAGGGCTGAATGCATTAGCGTTTTCCATTCAAAACTGAGTTCCTTGTCAACCCTTCCTTTGCCACCTCTTACTGGTGAACCCGGCACGTACTTGGTGTATGCAGAGAACTGAGAGTGAGAATTCTACCTCTTTCATATGCTGGAGGTTGGCAGATAAACTGATGGAATTATTTATTAACAGACATCATCCTCCTCATTTATTTTGAGATTTCTTCTCTCTCAGTAACATGGAGAAGCAGGAAAAATTACAGTGCTAATTAAGTTTTATTTATAGCATTTTTATGCTATCAGATTGTCCTTTCTAAGAGCAATAAAATTACTGAATGGGAAAAAGAGAGAAAATAAAATCTAAACCGTGTAAATGGAGAAAACAGTTTTAATTGTTTTGAAATGGAATGAAGTCACTGGGCTGGTGAGAGAAATACAATCTTCTGGGCGATGGCAGCAGTAACAACAAGGCACACACAGCAGGATAGCGTGGTCGTGTTGACCTGGCAAATGCTTCTGGTGAAATTCAAGAGTTCTGACAGTCTGTGTGGGTGACACACACAGGGAAGGTGAGAAAGAAGTTTAGAATAAAAGTTAACCCTCCAGGACCTTGTTACTAACTGGTCCTCAATTTGGGGGTTCTCTTGACTGATGCCACAGTATCTGAATTTATGGCACTGGGTTCAGCGAAGTGATGAGATTCACTATGAGATCAAGGAATGGACGAGGGAAAACTAGCATTCAAAGCACCTTCTCTGACGCAAATAAAAACCACAGTGAGGTTTCTCCCCACACCAGTGAGAATGGCCTGCCTCCAAAAGACTGGAAACAAGTGTTGGAGAGGGTGTGGAGAAAAAGGACCCTTCTACACTGTTGGGAAGAATGTAGATTAGTGAAATCTCTTTGTAAAACAGTTTAAAGATGCCTCGAAAAAATAAAGATGTATGTACCATTCTATCTAGAAATGCCACTTCTAGGCATATATACAGAGAACACAAAAACACTAATCAGGAAAAAAAGATCTGTAGCTCCGTGCTCATAGCAGCATAGTTCACAGCAGCCAAGACATGGAAAGAACTGAAGCATCTATCAACAGATGACTGATTAAAAAGCTTTGGTATATACTCAATGGATTCTATGCAGCTATTTAAAAAAGATGAAAGTATGCCTTTTATAGTAACCTGAATGGACTGGAGGTAATTATGCTAAGCAAAGTAAGCCAGGAGTAAAAAGAGAAATACTAGATGGTTTCACTCCTCTGTGGAATATAGAGGAACTAAATAAACAAACTGACAAATCTTAACAAATTTCAAAGAACACAGACTCTAACTACCAGGGTGGTGGGAGGGGGAGGGAAGGGAGGAGGCATCAAGGTGGTGGCAAAGGGTGTGTGATGTGAAATAAATAGACTGACATGCAAAGTCAATACCCTAAAATACATATAGCAATGTAAATAGAAGCATAAGTAAAGCTATTATTAAATATTAAAAAAAAAATCACCTTCCCCCAGCAAATGGTGTTCCAGCTTTTTTACAGAATAGGACATGAGGGGAAGAAGATTTCCTGGGAGCATGCTCAGACTGGTACTTTTTGCACACAGAACAATTTACACTTAGCACCTTTTGGGGGGAAGCTAATTTAAACAGGTTTTGCAGTTGGTGGTGATTGACAGGTGGCCTTACTTCCTTTACAAGTATGGCTGGCTAAACAAGCAAGCAGAGAGCGTTACTTATTAGGGAGTTAAATCATGGGCTGCTGAGGTCCTGGGTTACTTAATAGGCTGCATCAAACTTAGAGTTCAGGGGTGCACCTACATGACCCAGGCAGCTGAGGTATAGACCATGTAAAGCCCAAGGATCCAGATTCCAGACCCAGTGCCTGGGGATAAAACAAAAAACAAAACAACAAAAGATTAGAGTTGGGGATTGACTTTTATCCCCAAGTCCCACTCTGCCTGATGGTTATTGAAATCCTCCCAGTCATCTTTTAAAGGTCAGCAATGACCTTACCAAGCTTCTCAGAGCTACCAGCCTTCAGCGTTGCACCTTTTTCTAGACTTGCATAACATCTATCATTCTCTACACATTTGATTCCCTTCTCAGTGTTTTATGTTCTTTGTATGTGTCTGTGGATATGCATACGTATATAAACGTACATACGCATATTTCTTATTCATGTATTTATTTTATTAACAAATATTTTTGAATAGTTATGAACAATGCTGAAGATACCACTGAAAATAAGAATCAACATTTGACATCAATGTAAGGGTTGTCAGGCAGAGAAATAATTTCAATACAGTGTGAGCAGTGATCTGAAGAGATAAAGACCAATTTCTACAGGAAACATGTTTCTAAAAAGATTTAGCTTAAAACTGCTTCCTGAGAAAGGTGAAATTTATGCTAAAAAGAGTATTCTACAGAGGAAGAGCATTTCTCCATCCTGACCTGATAGGTGATGTGGACATCCTGTGGACTCTCTGACTACCATGGAATAAGTATATTTTTAAATCTTAGCTCTTCCCCTTCTGAGACCAGTCGTCAACACAGAGTAAAGAGTCTCTATAGCACTGATAGATTTCTGTTCAGAAATCCCAGTAAACTAGCACACTTGGTTTTCCAGTGTCAGACTTTTACATTAAATAGTTTAGCCATAAAACTATACTTCTGTGCACTCAGCATGTTTTCAAATTACATATTTTTTGCTACTGTCCATGTTTATTAAGATGAAAGCTCTGGCTAGCCTTCTACTTATTTGCTTCCTATGATTTTAAAGAGAAGATTCTGATGCATAAAAAGTGAAGTTCAATCAATAGGTTGTTGGATTCCTACCAACAACAACAAAAAAGCTTTCAACAATTTCTCCTACTCTAGAGGCTCATATTGAATGAATAAAAGAGATCACCAGAATCTTAAGATTTTGTTTCCAGATTCATTAATTTAGATTTGAATTCCAGCATTGATTCTTCCATTTATTAACAGGTTTTCCAAAATTTGGTCTTTGAATTAAAAATTCTGATATAACTATTCAGTGAATTCAAACAGATTAATGAAGCACACCCTTGCGTTTCATTTAAAGTATACATGGGCTTTAAGTTGAATCCCAATGGAAAATATACAAGTCAGGAAATGCCTATATTTCTAGAAACTCCCATGCTCAATTTTATGCTTATTAAACCTTCACAAGTTCCTGATGTGTATAGTTAATCTGGAAACTTCCTCTGCTTAACTTCTGCCTATTACAAGGCCAAATTCATCAGCACATATATATGCTATTTCATGTGTATGCTGATTATGCCTTTAAGAATGGATTCTGAGAATCAATAACATTTAAAAATCCAACAGCAGTATAACATATTATGTACAAATACACTTGATTTTAAGTGGCTATGGAGGACATAAACCAGGTTATTCAGTTAATACACATGAATGAGCCCACACACAAGCACTGTTCTAACAATCAGAAAAGTTCAGCATTCATGTGACCTAGGCAAATTCTTAACCACTGAGTCTCAGATAATTTGGCTATAACAGAAATATTGGAATCAGAACTCACACCGTAATACTTAAAGACAAAAAATTTGGACTAAAATTAAGCTAGTGTGTTATGCATTCTTTCTCCTATTTGCCAACTTTATTAACTCCTTGCTCCATTTCTTTCATAATAGGATAGATAAGAGACAAGTTATATGAAGAGAGCAATAATTTTAATTATAACAGAAATAGCACATTGCTTGTGTTATTTTCTATCTGAACCTTTGCCTTAGTATACAAAGTCACATCATCTTTCAGGCTATAGAATGCACAAAAAGAGGTGAAGGGACTTGGAACTTTTACTCAATGAGGATTTATTACATGCATAACATATTATGCATCACTAACTGTTAATACAGGGAGAAAAGCAAGCCACAGACTCTCCTATCATGAAGCTTATGTTCAGACAGAGAAGAGAAAAAAGAAGAAAGACAAATATATAAATAAATAAGATATAGGCAAGTAATAGATCCAGTGTGAGAGACAAGAAAAAAGAAGAAGAAAAGATGATTCCCTTTGTTTGATTTGAATGTATGTATATTGTGGGCTTCAGAAATTGGATAGATGATCATGATATACTGAGATAGAGAAAAGTAGCTGGGGAAGAGAAAATACACATTATTGAAGGACAGCATCAATTATTCTATTTTGGAAATAATAAGATTGAGATGACTATTAAACATCCAAATGTTGATAACTAGTAGACAGGCACATATGTTTGGAGCTTTGAAGAGAAATTAGGGACAGGACTTCAATTTATGAATCATAACCCTACAGGTATTTTTTTAAGAATTAAGCCTAGAGAGTGTATGTAGGTAGTTAAGAGAAACAAGAATGGAGCTATGTGGGAATCCAGTATTTCGAGGTCAGGTAGAAGACACGAGTCAACATAAAAAACAGAATGATGCACTAAATATGTAGGAAAGAATTAAGAGAATGTGGTGATTCAAAACCAAGAGAAGAGAGCATCTCAACAACATACAAATATTCAACTGTGTAAAATACCACTGAAGAGGATAGAAGAAAAGGGCAGAAAGATATTACTGGGTTTGGCAACATGAGAATCACTGGAGATTTTCCAAAGCACAATTTTTGTTGACTGGTGAGAGAGAAACCGGACTGGAATGAATTAAAATATGACTAGGAAGTAAAGAAATGGAGTCTGATAGTTTAGTCAACTACTTCAAGAAGTTTTGTTGCAAAGGTCAGAAGGAAAAAAAAACATAACAGCAACAACGGTGCAGTAGATGAGAAAGGTGTTAGAACACAAGTGATTCTGGATGGTGTTTATGTACTAAAAGGAATAATCCAGTAGAAGGATTGGTTGACTTGAGTAATGTGGAACTACCAGTCAAAGATTTTGAATAGCTTCTAAAACTTTCATTGCAGCAGGAGGGGAGGTAAACAATATGTACACCCAGGTGATTATTTTGTATATTTGGAGGTAGAAAGATAGTTTTAATCTCCTCCTCCTTTCCCTCCTCCTCCTTTCACTCCTCCTCCACCTCCGCCTTTTTTCAGTAAAGCAGAAAGCAAGATCATCAGCAGAGAGTAAGAGCAATTGTGGAGAAAAAGGATGTGTGAGATCTGAGGAGACCATATATGTTTTTTAAAAAAATTATCTTAGAAAACAAGAAAGCCAACTTGTAAGGGAAAAAGCATAACTGTCAGACATTGCTGCTTAACTGCTGAAGTTTGTGGCCATAAATTTCAGGTGAAGTGAGTCAGTACAGTGATACTGCTGTATATTGTGTGCAGTCAATTCCTCAGTTGTAGGCACCTGGAAAGGGGTAAGTTCTGACCACAATAAGGGTTTCCTCTAGTGAGTATGATAGAATGACAATATCAATGGGTAATGACATGTAAGTGGAGCAAAGAGGAAAGTAAAGAGAGAGATGGGCAGGTAAAAACAGAAATGACTGGGTAAGTGATCCCAGTGGATTAAAGAAATGTTGCAAATGGGATTCAGAGTGTCTGTGCTGGGAAAGGAAAAAAAAAAAAAGAAGTGCTGGTCTTTGATGGGAACTTGCACCTAACAATGGAATTGAAGTGGTATTCTTAACAATAAAGACACCATCTGAAGGAATGGGTGCTCAGTTTGGAGCCCTCAAGAAAGAGTAAGTGGAGGTGAGGGCCTGATAGCCTGAGGTCACTATGTGAAGTTCATTTCACTAAGAATGGTGACAAGCATGGGTATGGGGAAAATTTCCGTGAGTCAGGAACAAAAGGCATTCTTGAATAAGGGAGAATAGCCAGAAAATTAGAAGATTACAGTAACAAAGAGAGGGTTCATGAGTCTCAAGGGAACTGAGGGTTTGCGAGAAGAGAGGACCAGAAATTAGAAACAAGTATATTCAAGGAAAAACAGCCTCCAGTTGAGAAAGCCGTAAGCAAAGTGGTGTCCTCCCAGTTTTCAATCGTGCAAAAAGGAGTTGGAGAGAATGTTCCAGTCAACAACTATAAATAGTGATGCAACCACAAAGCTCAGGCCTCCAGACTGCAAACACTGTTCTTTATCAGCTTTCATAGTTGCTGTATGGTATATGTACCTTTTATTTTTGACTTTAGATTTATTTTGAGACTATTCTTTATTCCTGTAGATAAGAAGAAACTCATTGGTCCTGAAATATCTCCGAAGTATAGATGCGATTCAGATCTTAATTGTTTTCTGATGATAAGCACATTTGTGTTCTCTTTTCAGAATTATTAATAGAAATGAGATAGACTAATTAAATTCTTTTTAAAAATTTTAATTGAACTTTGATTATAGCTTTATATGTGTGTAAGATATGAATCACTATAAATTAACACCTGCATATATTATACTAAACTTACCACTAACCATCCAATTCTGCTTTCACTTTATAACTGCCCCCTTTAACCTAAATTACTCACCTCCCCTTCTGCTTTTGATTTGATAAAATGTGTCCAGAAGATCAAATATGTGCACCTTTCCTTCTCTTTCTTTCCTTCCTTAATTAGAAGTTAACAGCTGCTTACATATTGCTATGTGAATCCTTCCTGACGCCATGGACAGATCCTTGTCATTTTATTTTCCCTGAGATCCTCATATTTCTTGAACCCATCTCTTGTTCCTTGTCAGATTATCTGTCACAAATTGTCCCAATATATTAAGAGTTAAATATGTAACAAACAAAATTATTAGAAATGTATGTTCATATATACACACAGAATCCATGTTTTGTTAGTTACTAAACATGTGACTTTGGTCTAATTACCTCACTGCTTAAGTTAGGTAAAAGGAAAATCACGACAAGTGCCTGTACCTTGGGGTAATGATGGAGTGAAATAGGGAAACACACAGAGCTTAGCATAGAGCCTGAGCCACAGCGAGAACTCAGGAAATCTGAAGTGCATTACCTATATGCCACCAGTGTGAATTCTCATATATTTGCACACCAAAGAGAGGACATGCTTCGGGAGACTGGGAGGAGACCACAAGGGATGACAGAAAGAAGCATCTTTTCTTTCCACCTAGCGGCAGCCAGCAGGTAAGCCATGAGCACTTACAAGTATATTCAGGAACGTGGAAGAGACCTTTCTCCTCCAGGCACGCTCTGGCCGTACTGCTCTCGGGACTGCAGGATGCTTCCAGCTCCACCCTGTCTGATGTACAAGGCCAAGCAAGGTTATGTCATTTATCGGATTCGTGTGCTCCGTGGTAGCTGGAAACTTCCATTTCCTATGGGAGTGACCTATGACAAGCCTGCCTTTCCTGGTGTTAACCAGCTAAAGTTTGCGTGAAGCCTTCAGTCCGTAGCTGAAGAGCAAACTCTCTGCCACTGTGCAGTTATGAGAGTCGTGAACTGGTGTGGTGAAGAGTCCACATACAAATCTTTGAAGTGCTTCTCATTGATCTCCTCCATAAAGCTATCAGAAAACAGTCTGACACCTGATCGCCAAACCTAATAAGCCGTTTAGGACAGTCATGTCTGCTTAAAAGGTTCTTTAATTTGCTAAAACTAATTGTCAGCAGATCGCTTCATGAAATGTTTTGCCAAATTACGAAAGTTAAGGTGCAATAATGTGTGAAGACTGTAAGTGACGGTGCATCTTGTTTCTAATAAGATAAATGCTTTATCTTGTTAGGGAGTTATATGTCAGTGCTGTAAAGTGCTGTAAAGTGTAACAGTATTAAAGAGCAGTGCAGAAATAAGCCCCGTCGGTGTGTGGGCACATGTGAAGAAGCTGAGAGCTTTATTGGGGGTGATGCGATGCCCTACTGGTTTACTCCAGTGACTCTGAAGTTTGCTTGGGAATGTGAAAAATACCCTAATCCTTCATGATGACCGTATACCAGGATAAAAATGAAAATTGACAAGGGTCCGCATTTTTCGGATATAGTCAATATTCCATTTATGTAACTGTTATTTCTGAAGAGAAAAGTTTAAGTCACCACTGTTAGAATTGAATAAACATGTTGCAAGAGGGTTCCTTTACAAAAAAACCATCCATCCTGGCTAATTAAAAAATATTGTCTCCACAATACCACTGAAATCACATAAGATGAAGACTCCTGAATTTCATGCAAAGTGGTAATGGTATTCATACTGGTCTGTATTGAAACTTTCAGAAGCTAAACATTCAATATATGTGAAGAGAATTATGAAGCTTATGAATTGTAAACTATTAATGCTAGTGTTGGGAAATATGTCCATCAGATATCTTTCAAGCTGGGAATAGAAAGTTGATCAAAATTTTTAACTTATCTGTTAGACTAATTTGACCATTGTGAACAGAGATAAGATATGATTGGCTTTATTTAAAAGTACTTCATTGCCCAGTCCAGTCTGTTAAAGTCATCTTAAATCAATTCAACTTTATCCACTCCCACAAGGCTCCTGAGAAAAGACATATAGTTGGTGTTAACACAAGTTCATGGTTTCCAATATAACCTTAAGTGTTGTCTAAGTTTTTTTTCTCATTCTTGGTCAATCTTCCCTCAAAAATCCTTAACATTCCACAACAACCCTCGTGAACATGAATACCAACTTACTTTGTTGAATTTACTCTGTGCATCGCATCTTCAGTAGACTAACTTTTTACTTTTAGGGTTAATTTGAGTGTATAGGAAATACAGACAAGAATTATCCCAGTTTGGAGTTTTCTGATAGAAAGTTTGATTTCAAAATCATTTTTTCTATTTTCTTTAGGTGGTCTTAAAAATGATTTCCAGAAACATGCCACTCATAAATTTTCTTGAGATCTAAATTTCTGCCATTTAAAATATCTGAAACCATATATTTTAATTGCATATAGAGTTTGTTCAACTAAAAGAAGAAATATTTATTAAATCAAAACAAACAAACAAAAGGATAAAAGATGTATAAATGAACGCTCTTGCTCCAAACTTTTCTGTCTTCCTTCACTACACGATTACCAGCATCCCACTCTGGAGATCCTGAGCATTCAGTTATGTGTGGTTTCCTATCTTTAGAACAACCTATCAGTTCCTAGATTTCTCATTTTTTTCTCAAATATCATTCCAAAGTTCCTGTTCCTACCTTTTTTTTTTTAGTCGTTAGCATCTTTGTTCATTTATTTTTAACCATTTGACGTTTGAAAGAAAATACCATTAGAACTAATATGGTTCAAAAAATCATTGCTAATATACCAATTAGTTTTTAAAGTTTCTTTTTAAATGAACCACTTAATACTTCAACCAAGTTTGAAATTAACTTCTGTGTTGGTATTTTCCCTTGACAGTCCTTGGTGAAACTAGGCATCTAATTAAGTGTATCTTTTTTATTCATATGCCTCACATTGCAACTCAGAGGAGAAATGAATAGATCCTGGGCAGAAGCGAAACTTAAGCTTTCAGATCCTCTCCCAGGTGACATAGCCATAGGGAATGTCTTCTCAATGGAACTTACTAATATTAATCTCTAAGTTTACAGTTCTGACATTTACTTCTATGAAAACAACATAATCTTACCTGAATTCTGCCACTGATGCACAGATAAATATGCATTCCTTAAAGTAAAGGCATCCACAAATACCTGATACCTGTAAGGAAGGGTAAAGAGATTTATGACATGACACAGCTCAATTTTAAATTGATGAAAGTGAGGTGACAAAGTATTGCTGTTTCAGAAGAAAGTTGGAATTTCTTCTCACTTTAAACATTCCCTAGTACTGGTTGACATAACAAAAAGGTTAAAAGGAATTTGATCATTGAAATTCAAAATAAAAAGTAAAATGATGTGATTATCTCTGTTTTATCACTTCTTTAGTTACAAGAGAGGAGAGAGAGAGAATAAATGAATTTTATTTGAAAATACTTAATATCTGGGTCTACTTCCATCAATATTATTGACTTAAGAAAAAGAAAATGTTACAGATATTTAATTTTATTTTCTACAAAGTTAGTAGGGTGAACTAGTGTTAAGACTTGTAAAACTGATCCATATCTGTTTCTTTTTTTATGGAAAACTGATATAGTAAGACCTACTCTGGCAACTTCATTAGGTTTTGAGACAGTAGGTAATGTATGTGAAATTTCAAACTATAAACTTATTAATCCAAATTTAAATTCCCCTTAATCTTCTCACTGGGCCGCATAAGGGTTAAGTGATTTGTTTAAGATAGCATCAATAATATGTATTATTACTTCACTTCTCCAAACAGAACCCAACTCATAACAGAAACTAAAATAACAGTTTTTAAGGATAGGCTCACGAATTGGGTCTCAGGCCATCTGTGCCAGATATCGGGGCTTAAGCACTATGCTACATTATGCTGTACCTGCCACCAACAATAAACTAAAATTGACTATGGAGAAGAGTACAAGGTCTTTCTAAGTATGGGTCCCTATACGATGGCACAAGTTTCATGCCATACATGGTTCCTGTGTGATATTCACCTTAGAGAAACTCTTGGATCACGCACCTCAAATATGTACAAGAATATTCACAGGTATACCATTGGTAATAGAAAACAACTGGAACAGCCCAAATATGGATGAACAAATTATATCCAGAGATGTAATGAAAGATGAATTAGCAGTGAATTGAGCAAGTTTCAGTTATTTATGTTAAAAATATTTAGAGATATATTTGACTTTATTCAGTGATACAAGAATCAAGGAGCATCCCACCAAGAAAGGAGAAAGGCACTACAAGTTACTGGACAAAATGGAAGGTTTTATACTTAGAAAGCAATGGAATGTTTATGAGGTCAGTACCAATGCAATTTAGAACAATGGAAGCAGACAACACTGCCATAAGAAAGTCATGAGGTACTTGAGATATGAATAATTTTAAGAGACACTTGAGAATATGAATAATTTTCATGGGCTGAATACTTTCGAGAGATTGAATAATTCCAAATGTTCCCATGTAGTACAGTAATGTTCTTCCTTTTCCCTAGTAAAAAATGTCGATTAAATTGCAGTTACTTCCTCAGATGCACGGGCCCATCCCTGATGGGACAATACAGTTACAGGATGGAAAACAGTGCCAGGATTTGTGCCAGAGGGGAGAGCCAAAGTAATGGCATATCTCAAAAAAGAACAATTAAAGGAAGCTCCATTTCATTTGACTCTTAAAACTCATACCAATTTGCTGAGGAGGCCAATCTGATCCTTGTTCTCTGTTCACACTGCTTACGCACACAGTCTGCTCCTGTACCAGTGGCATAAGATACTGGAAGCTGATTCTCCCATAGGAGTCAGCTATTTGATTTTAGCATAGTCTGAACTAAATCATTTCTGGCTCCAGGCCTTCTTCTAAAGATAAAAATATTTAACAACTTAAATTTCTGTTAACCTTTCCAATATACTTTGCTAAAGCATTAATTTTGTTCTAAATAACCGGTCTTTTTCTTGCTGTTAAAGTAAAGCATTGCAGAAAATATTGAAATTTATTATCTAGCGTTAACCAATATGGTATATTTCTTTCATGTTTATATATATGCATAATTTCAATTTTATATTCAATATAGATGTATATGTTTATACAATTTTTCACATATTTAAAAAATAAAATGTGACATACATTAGACAGATTTTAATATTTAGATCATTTACCTATGTGTTGAAATGTTTTTTAAAAAAGGTGAATATTTAGATATTGGTAAAAACACAGGGCAGCAGTATCCCAGCAATAAAGAAAATGAATTATTATAAAAATCAGTATTTCTTATTGAGGTGTTTTTCAATCCATAAAACTTCAGGGTGCAAAGGCCAAACAAAAAGCTTAAAGTGAAAATTGCTAAGTTTCAGAACTTCAGTGGTCAAGGCAAAAGAGAGATGAAAAAAGGAAAATGCAGAGAAGTTAAGTCCAGTACTCTGTTTTTACCCTCAAAGTATATATTCCATTACTTAATTCTGAGGAGTAAGAGTGAGTTTTTCACAAAGCTACATAAAATAAAAAATATTTTTGACTTTTTAATGCCCTCATGATTCTGGTGAAAGAAAAAAATTGGAGTTCCAGAAGTCCCTTAGGAGGAGGAGTCCCAGTAAACAAATTGACCTTCATTTGAATCCCAGGAACAGCTGAATCTTAGAAAATAAAGCAAACCACTAAAAGACAAAATTTATGATCCAGTTTCAAAACATTCAAATGTTTATTAGGTCAGTGTACTCTGTCCTTACTCTAACTGCTTGACATAAGAAAACTAATTTCTATGTCAAGAAAAAAGTCAAAATCTCTTTAATTGTTTATATATAATGTTTTAGCATTCACAAATTACCAGGTATATCAAAAGATTTGATTAAACAGATAAAAACTATGGTTAAGAAAAAACTCACAGAGAGTTCTGAGATAGATCTTGAAATAATTTTGGTAAGTGCATCCAGCAAATTAGATGACTAGATATGGAACTTTGAAAGCTGATTAGAACTATAAAAAGAAATTAGTGGTGATTCTGTTACAAAAACATAGTAATTGAATTAAGACAATAAATGTATTTATTTATATTTAAATAATAAATATTAGATAGTAGAAAGGAAGATGAGTCATTTGAAAGATAGGGCAGTAGAAAATATAAAACCTGAACATCACAAAGAAAAGAAAGATGGGAAATACTTAACAACGGATGAAATTCATTTAGTCACAGATTTAGGAAATATTACAAAACCAAGTAGAATAAATAAAAACAGAAGTAGACCAAGGAACTTTATAGTCATAATACTGAAACTAAGAAAAATAAGAACATTTGACATCATTCATTAAAATAAATATAACTTTACAAAACTAAAATCATTGAGGCTGAATTCTCAAAAATTTTAAGGAATTCAAAAGAAATGAAATATCTTTAAAGCACTAAGAAAGACACATGTTTCAGAATTAGATAATCAGAGAAATATTCTGGATAAATTAAAGTGAAATAAAGACATTTTCAGACAAAGGCTAAGAAAATATATCATGTGTTTTCTATATTTAAAGAAATACTAGAGGGAAGACTTTAGGTAGACATAAGATTGGTCCTATATGAAATAACAAATTCAGAAAGAAATGAAGTTAGTAGATTTGGTAAAAATGTGGATAAATGTAAATTAATATTCTAAAAAGGAATATTGAAATAATTTTTATAGTATTCAAAATTTGTATGCACTTAAAATAATAGAAAGAGGATAGACAAAATTAAATTTTTCTAAGATTTTAGCACAGAGAAATGATAACTTCACTAATTTACAGTAGATTAACAGGAGGTAACATGTTTAAATATTTAAGATAACAAATAAGAGAAAAAGGGAAGGCAATTTAAATATTAATATAAAAGATTTTACAAAAGAGTGAAAAGGGAACACTCCTCCAAGAAAAGGAGTAAAGAGGGAGCAGTCAACTCAAAAAGAAATAGCTATTTGGTAGATAAAAATACAGCTATGCAAGCGATTATAAAAAATATAAATGTGCTACCTATGCTAAGTAAAAGATTCTTAGATTGAATAATTTTAAAAAATGCTTATGAGACACACCTTAAATACTTGACAAAGAGAGGCAAGGGGATGGAGAAAGGTATACCATACAAACACTAGCCAAAAGAAAGTCTATATAGCTATATAAAGCAAAGAAGACTTTAAGATATGAGCATTACCAGAAATAATAGGGATATTTTATAATAATAAAAGATTAGCACCAGTAGCAAGTATGAATGATTCTATATTTTATGTACCTAATACCATAGCCCGAAAATGCATAAATAGAACCTCACATTGGTAAAAAGAAAAATGAACAAATCTACAAACACAAAGAGAGATTTAAATAAAATGCACATGGAGTTAGACAGATATAAACTTCAAAATAAGCTTGATTATCATTTTCAGAAAATTAGATTACATAACTAATTTATCTGTTACGAATAAGGCAAGCAGACAACCCATCAATATAGAGAAAATGTATACAACAGATTTTATTGGCATAATTCACACACTCATGTACATATAGATAAAAGACTATACTCAATAACAAAGGAATCTGCTTCTTGTTCTTGCATATGAAAATTTACCAAAAGAGGCCATATATTGTGCTATAAGAAAATCTCATTTTGCCATAACATAATTAAACTGCAAACCAATAATAGATAATTAGAAAATCCAAAAAACTTTGGGAATTAATAACCTATTAGGCTAATAATATGACAACAATATAATATTAATGTAGAATTCATAATAAAACTAGAAGATACTTCAACTGAATGATCTAAGAAAGGACAATATACTAACACTCCTGGGATGGGAGAATGCTGCATCTTCTTAGAAAGAAAAATTCAGATAATTTAAAATTTTCTAAGGAGTTGAGGCAATTGAATGTGCTGAGTTTAAGAGAATAGTGATCCAGAAAGAGATAGGATGCCTGATCTACTTCATCTTTGGTAAAGTTCAAAAAATGGTAGAGAAGGGAAGCCTTTCTTAATAATTTTATGAGGAAAGCATTACTCAAATACAATACTGAAAATCAATTGTTCTTTTCTATATACAACTGGAGAGTAATATATATATATATATAATAACATATATACACAATATCATCAAACCATGTAAAGCTTATATATAAAAAATATATGTTTGCATACTGTACTAAGAGGGAAGTTCGCTGCAATCCAGACTTATCTCAAGAAGCAAGAAAAATCACAAATAAGCATTCTAAGTCTTCACTTAGTACAACTAGAGAGAGAAGAATAATTACACCCAAAAATTAGTAGAATAAAGGGAATAAGTATTCAAGCATAAATAAATAGAAAACAAAAAGACAATACAGAAGGATCAATAAGACCAAAAGTTGGTTCTTTGAAAAAAAATAACCAAAATTGACAGACCTTTGGCTAGATTAACAAAGAAAAAAAAGATATTTCTCATAACTAGAATCAGAATGGAAAGGGGTGAAATTACAGCAGATATCACAAAAATACAAAACATCATAAGAGACTACTACTGGACAATCTTGAGGACACAGACAGATTTTTAGAAAAATAATTGACTATGACTGAACCTGGAAGAATTAGAAAACCTGTAAAGAGCAATCACAAGCAAGGAAGTTAAAGATGTAATAAAATATCTCCCTGAAAAGAAAAGTCCAGGACCAGATGTCTTTTCTAATGAGTTTTACCAAAACTCTCCAAAAGAACTAATATATATTCTTTTTTCCAAAGGAATATATGAAGAACTTTAATAACATAATAAAAAAAAACTCACAAAAACGGGAAAATGCATAGAATTTTTAAAAAGAAGCTAAATTGATAGTCAATAAGGAAATTAAAATGTGGTCTATATAAGTAGGTGGTATTAAAATTTTTAGTTCGAGTATCAAACACGATTTTTTAAACTTGTATAAATGATTGCCTATTATGTTTTACCTATTCCAATATTCTTTTCTTTTGGAGCTCTAATTTTTCTGCTATCATTTCCTTTAGATTTAGAGTAATTTCCTTAACCGTTCTTTAAACATAGATTTGCTGGTAACATGTTCTCTTAAGCGTCCTTCAATTTCAGAATGTCATTCCTAAAGTATATTTTTGACTGATAAATAGATTTTTAGACAACAGTTCTTTCCTTGCATTACTTGAAAAATGTTGTGTTACTTTCTTCTGATGTCTGTAATTTCAGATAAGAAATCTACTGTTAATGTTAATAATGTTTGAGTTGGAGTTTTATAACTAATATGGTATTTTCCATTAGCTGATTTAAGATTTTTCTTTATAGTTTTAAGAAATTTAATTTTGACATATTTGATATGGATTTCTTTGAGTTTGTATTATATGGGATTTTCTGATATTTTGAATCTATCAATTTATACTTTTCATCGTATTTAGAATATTTCGACCATTATTTCTACAAACATTTTTCAGTCCCACTCTCTTTTTCCCTCATGGTACTTTGTGGCTTATATTAATCATTTTTTGTTTGTCCCACAAGTCCCCAAGATGCTATTCATTTTTTTCTAGTCTATATTTCTCTCTTGTGATGAACTAATATATATTCTTATCAAATTCTTCCAAAATATTGAAGAACAGAAACCACTTCCAAATACATTTGAAACACCAAGAAAGAAAATTACAGAGCAATATGTCTAATGAATAGAGATACAAAAACATTCAACAAAATATTAGCAAACAGAATCCAACAATGTATCAAAAAATCACCTATCAAGACCAAATGGTATTTATCCCAAAGATGCAAGGTTGGTTCAACACATGTAAATTCATTAATGTAATACACCAAGTCAATAAAATGAAAACCACATTATCATTTCAATAGACAAAGAAAAAGTTTTGACAATATCCGACACTCATTTATGAAGAAAACCTAAAAAGAATGTCATTAGAAGCTACATAATAAAGGCCATATACAACAACCACATACCCAACATCATAGCCAACAGAAAAACATTGAAATCATTTGCTCTAAGGTCAGGCACTAAGCAAACCTGTCCACGATAATCACCACTATTCAACACTGCAATAGAGGTATTAGTCAGAACAATTAGGCAAGAAAAAGAAATAAAAGAATCCAAATTTGAAAAGAGGAAGTAAAATCTTATTAACTGCAGATAGCATGATTTTATATTTTGAAAATGCTAGAAATGCTGTCAAAAATATCTAATATCTAGAACTAATGAACTAATGCAGTAAAGTGGCAGTCTACAAAATCAATGTACAAAAATCCACTTCATTTTTATATGCTAACAGCATGCTGCAAGTAAACAGCATCAAACAAAAGCAAAAGGAATCAAATATCTTGGAATATATTTAACAAAGGAAGTGAAAGATCTGTACAATAAAACCTGCAAGTCCTTCTTAAAAGAAATAAAAGAGTATACAAAGAGATGGAAAGACATGCTGCTTTGGGTAGTCAACATTATTAAAATATCATCTCAACTAAAGCAATACACATATAATACAATTCCCATTAAAGTCCCACAGGCTTATTTACAGGTAATAGGAAAAAAAAAATCTTAAAATTTGTAAAAAAAAAAACAAAACAAGACTCCAAATAGTGAAAGCAATTATGAGATAAGACAATGAATCTGGAAAAATAACACTCCCTGACCTTGAGCTGTTTACAAAGTGATAGTGATCAGAATGGTATGGAACTGATACAATAACAGAGGCACATACCAATGGAATAGAACTGATTCATCAGAAACTGACCCACTCACTTTCAGTAGGTTAATCTATGACAAAGGAGCGAAAAACACAATGGAGAAATGAAAGTCTCTTCAAAAACTGGTGTTGGTAAAACTTGACAGCCACATGCAAAAGAATGAAGCTAGGCCACTTTTTAACACAAAAATTAACTCAAAATAAACTAGAGACTTGTACATGAGACCAGAAACCATAAAATTCTTGGACAAAAGCATAGGGAAGACTTTCCATGCTTTAGAGATGTCTTTGGGGATTCAGCTCCAACATCAAGGGAAATAAAAGCAAAAATAAAGAATCAGGACTGCACCAAATTAAAAAGTTTCTTCACCCTGAAGGGAAATATAACCAGAACAAAAAAGACAACCTACTAACTGGGACAAGATATTTGCATTCCATATTTCTGACAAGGGCGTAATATATGAAATATACAAAGAACTCATACAACTCAACAGTAAGTCAATCAAAAATGGGAAGAGGAATTGGAGAGTCTATTTTTCCTAAGAGGAAATATAGATAGATGGCCAACAGGCAAATGAAAAAGCATCCCTTCTCACTAGCTATCAGGGAAATGGAAATCAAAACAACAATGAAATACCACCTTTTGTTGAGAAATTGGCTACTATTCAATGGTCTGGGAACAACAAATGCTGGCAAGGATGTGAAGAAAAAGGAACAATTTTGCACTGTTGGTGGAAATGCAAATTGGAGCAATACCTATGGAAAAAAAGTGTGGAGATTCCTCAAAAAGTTAAAGATGGAAATCCCACATGATCCCACCATCCCACTTCTGGGTATTTACCCAAACGATACATAAACACTAATTTTCAGAGATGTATGCATCCCCATGTTTATTGCAACCTTATTCTCAATAGGTAAGAACTGGAAACTTCCTATCTGCCCAATGTCAGATGAATGTATAAAGATGTGGTACACATTGGAAAACTCTACAGCCCTTAGAAGAGATGAAATCCTGTCATTTGAATCAACACACATGGATCAAGAGAGTATTATGCTAAGTGAAATAATTCAAAAGAAGAAAGATAGATACCTGATGATCTCACTCACAGGTGGAATGTGAATATAAAGAAACAAGGGATCAGATGAAACAAAATCCACTCTTGGACACATGCAATAGGACTGAGTTACCAATGAGGAATGGGATGGAGGAGGGCAAGCAGTAGCGGGGCCCACTGAGCCATCGTAAAGAACACTTGGTGATGTGGTGGAGGGCAGGGTGTGTTGATATGTATCTGAGGAATGGGGAAACTATGCATTTGAGCTTATTTTAATTTGTAAAACAAGTTACTGTGATAAATACTAAAAAAAAGGTAAAAGACAAGAAAATAAATCACTATAGCCAACCAGATTTAGGCAATCACCACCTTGATCAGGCAGCAGTCTTCAACTTTGAGGGAAGACCCTCTTCAAACAAAAAGATGATGACTTGATGAGAGCTCAGATGATGGTTAGCATTTTTTAGCAATAAAGCATTTTAAAATGAAAAAAAGAGCTTTACATGCTCAAACTATAAACTATTGATGAGAAAATTTAAAGAAGACTAAAATAATGGCTTTGGAAGAGGTGAAAATTAGCAGACAATTCTAGAATGTATATAGAAGCAAAAGAACTAGAATATCAAAACAGCTTAGAAAAATTAACACCAATAACAAATTTGGAGAAACTGTATCAGTTAAATCAATGATTTTATATAAATCTACAATAGTCAAGACAAAAGATATTGACCTAAGGATAGACTTAGATGTCAATGGAACAGAATAGAGAACTCAGAAATAAACATAGGTTTATCATTGCTCAAACCTCAAATAAAAATAAACTCAAAATGTGTATCTAACATATCTAAAACCTGTATCTATAAAGACCTACTAGAAATTATTGGATCAAATCTTTGTAATTTCACATTAGGTAAAGATTTCTTAGACAAGAAACAGAAAGCATAAAAGAAAAGTATCTTTGAAGCAGGCCTCAACAAATCTAAAGTTTAACAGGAAACAGCTAGGCCTTTTTCTCTCTTCAATGCTGCTCATCACCAATGCAGGATCAACTTCAGAATACTGAAACTAAAAGTTAAGCTGTACCAGCTCTTGCAAACTCCTGAGCCTGATGTCAACCAAGACAACCATCAGTCAGACAAGAAACAGCCCCCTGGACCCGGCACATCCACATCTGCCCTTCCTACATTTCTACACCCCAACTCTTTTCCTTTTATTCTCTAAAAAGACCCTGACTTCACCTAAAATTTTGAGATATTTTGGGGGTCTCTTCAGGTGGTCAACTTTGAATAAAGCTTTTCCTCCCTAAATCAATTGTCACCCACTCTGTCTTCCAGATCCTTGTCAGTATCACTACTACTAAGAAAGTAAAAAGACAAGCTATGGATGGTGGGAAAATACTTGCAATATACATATATGATTAAAAGTAAATACTGAAAAATATGAAGAAATCTTTATATTTAGTTAACAAGATAATGATTCAAACAATCAGTAAAAATAAGATCAAAATATTGAACAGATACAATAAAATTATGTAGCTAGTAGATATGCATTTGTTAAGATGCTTAGTACTTACTTATAGGGAGAGACTAGCAAATTAAACCCACAATGAAGGACTAAAAGTGGCCTAGAGTGGGAAAAAATACCAAACACTTAGGAAGATGCAAAACTGTGGTACTAAACATTGCAAATGTGGGAAATTTGAAATGATTTGGAAATTTTTTATAAGATGAAACATCCACACCCCAACTGTCCCAGCAATTCTGGGGCTAGGTATCTCTCTGAAAGAAATAAAATCCTATATCCACACAAATACCTGTATGCAATGCTTTTGGCATTTTTCTTCACAATAACCAGAAACATGAAACAACTAAAATGTCTATCTACCCTTGATAAGATAAACAAATCCATTCAATAAAAGGAACAAACTATTGATAGTTGCAGTAACATGAAACAACTCCATAAAGCATTATGCTAAGTGAATAAAAAGCTGAACACAAAAGACTACAAATGCTGTGATTCCATTTGTATGAAATTCTGGAAAGGCAAAATCATAGGAAAATAAAGCCAAGCAGAGCTTGAAAGGGGTGGAAGTGGCAGCAGTGAACGGAATACAAATGACATAGAGGATTCTTTGGGCCAGGATGGAAATATTCATTGCTATAATATGGAATATACATTGGTTTTGGTGGTGGTCACATAATATTATATAATTGCATACATTTGTCAAAACTCATCAAACTGCACTCATAAAAGTATGGACTTTTATTCTATGTCAAATATTATAAACTTCTATTTCCTGTTCTACGTAGTGGTTACACGTGTGTACCCACTTTGTAAAAATTCAAGGGATAGTTTAATATGATCTGTGCACTTTCTGCCTGGCTGCTATATTTCTATTTTAATATTTTAACATCAAATATATTTTTCAGGATTATTTAGTTATTGATCAGATATTCATTGTTTATTTAATCCACTCCCTTTTGATCATTTTAGATATTTATTTTGCTATTTAAAAAAGTAACCATCATTACTTTTCTAATTCAAATCTTTGGCTATTTTCTAAAGATTAATTCCTGGAATTAGAAGTGTTAGGTCAACAGATCTAAGCATTTTAAAGACACTGAATACATATTACCAAATTGTCCTACAGAGAGAAAATCTCACTATTAAAATACTGAAGGTCATTTTTATTAAGAAAGATTTAAATGTTCATAGCTCTTATCCTGCCTGACCTTTATAATATCTGACACTGTCAACCACATCTTCTTTCATAAAATCACATTTTGCTTTGTTTTTCTTGGCAGAACCCTGAAAAATACATTCTCTTCCTTTTCTTCCTTCTGCTCAATTTTGCACAAAACCCAGAGTTCCGAGTCCTGGCTCTTTTCTTCCCTCTTTCTTTTAGAGGAATTTGTCTCTTGCATTTTACCTACCCCTCTGTTTATGACTTCCTATTCTCTTTTCAGTTTTAACCTCCTTTCTTGCTCTTTGTTTCTAATAGTTAGGCATTGTATATTTTCATGCCCTATCATTATCTCAAATACAATTAAGTAGTGTGAATAATGGTTAATGAGCAACAAATACTTGGAAAGGTAGAGAGAATGACTGATACTGTTCTGACACTCAGAGATTTCAGGAATTGTCTGACATGCCCTCCAGCTAGCATTCTCATAAAATCCTAAATCATCTCTTTCTTCTTCCCCCCTTTCTCTTTCCTTTCTCATTCTCATTGCATTCCTAAAATCTCTTTTCTCACACCAGCACCATTTTTCCCTTTTTGCTCCATCTAGAATCTTTCTATACTAAGCTATACAAAATATGCCTAAATTTTATGTTTTATGCTGCTGTTTTTCCAATCTGTACCACTAACAAGAAAAACAGATGAGGTGTATGTCTTGTTTACTAAGAGAAAGTAATGCATTTTCTGTTTTGAATATAACCTATTCCTAATGGGAAAAAGTATTCATTAATCATTGTAAATTGCTGAGACTATCACACTAATTCTATTGGTTATATGCTTACCTCCTTATGTATTTGCCCAATATTAAATTTCTCAGTTTTATAATATTGCTTTGAGGTAGGTTTATATATCTCAGGTAAGAAAATAAAGCATAAGCAAAGGTCTTGTCCAGGTAACGTATCTGTGGAGTCAGGATGCAAATTCAGGTGTGTCTCCTGATTGGTGCTCATAACCTTTCTATTGCGAGCTCAGTGAATGCTGTTAACTTGAATGGCGGCAATTTCTCTGATTGTCGCTCTATGGAGGACAGCAACAGACCCTATGTCATTTAGAAACAGAAAGATCTTTGAAATATCTCTCTCCTGGTCTCTTCTCCCCTATAATTTCCTAAAAGAGATTAATAAAGTTACTCGTCCTATTGGACATCAGTGCACAGACAAGGTCATCAAAATGGAGGGCCTTCTGTACGAGCCAAGGGATTTGCTTAGAGTAGTAGATAGAATGTAGGACATGGGCTAGAAACCCTGAAGCAGACAGACATCGAATACAAGTTTCCAAATATTCTCTTTATTGCATTCATCATCATCTTTAGCCTTAAGTCCAAGGGAAAAGGGAAAATGAGAGACATGTCCCAATTTTTCATTGTTTACGAACTGTATGAATTGAAATGCATATTAGTAAGAGATGAGCTGGACATGTTTTTAATATATAAGCCAGCGTATCTGGCTTGTGATGAGTGGTTTAGTCACTATTTTCCTGTCTTAGATACCTATGAGGTACATTTTACAGATGGGTTAACTTGATGTTTAGGAGTCCCACAAGACTCTTCTTAAAACCCTTTCTTTCCTTTATTTGTTATCTTTTTTAGAAAGATAACAGATCATCAATTTCATTTGCCTAAATCCTTTACTGGATAGTAGAACACAGGCTGATTTATTTACACTTTTCCATAGTCCCATATAACACATATTTCTGCCTCTTTAGCGTGCACACAAACACACACACACACACACACACCCCTTTCCATGACATCGTCATTCCAAAAGTAACACTCAAGATGTATTTGTTGTAAAATTAAACATTAAGGAGGTACTCAAAGAAAATCTTCATTTGTGACAGAAAAAAAAAGAAGTGCTAAGAAGTGTTCTGAGGAATGGGTAACAGTGCATCACTGCTTGTATGGAAATCGGTCTTGTGCTTCTCAGTCACAGCAGCTGGCATACAAGATTCTCCTGATTGTCCAAGACCAGAATAGTTACTATTCTGTGTGAAGTATTTCATGATCTACCAAAGGAGCAAGTCTTCCCTTTCTGATACGGACTTTTGAATACAAGTGGAAAAGAGTTCCAGAATTTCTTAAGACCTTCAATATCAGCTGGCACACATAGTCAGGTAGTACTCCTTGGCATAGAATTCAAAGGAGAAATTGTTTGAGACTTCAAAGAACGAAGAAGGGCTTTAGGGGTCTATGTATATAAAATTGGAAAAGAACAAAGCGTGTTTAAGCCAATACCCCTAGACCACTACGGTCAAAAAGAACTCGCTAACCCTAGATCACAGGTCTACAACTCTCCTTCACAGTATTGTGATCATTGGTTTCTAGTTCTGTCTTTCCTACCAGTAAGTGATTGTCCTAATGGCAGGACTTTGTCTTATTCACATTTTCACGCTTCAACAGAGCAGATGCACGTTTGCCAAATGAACACATATAGTTAGAAAACGTCATTCAAACCGATAAGAACACTCATCCACAGACAATGAGACAAGTTAAACCCATTATTGTTACTTTTCCTACAGAGTACACAAAATAGTGATCATTAGCTCTTCATGGATGTCACAACACCCTTTCAAATAAGGAATTCTCTTTTCCCCATACAGAGATTTGCAACCTGCTACAAAATTCCCTGCTCAGAACTGTTACTGTGACTGTCAGCCCAGGGAAATTTACTATGTGACTGGCAAGCAGTTAGCACTGTGAAAACCCTCAAGACTATAATCCCTAGAGGAAGAGGATGACAATGCATTAAATCCAGATTATATTTTTCCCCGGTTTTATTAGAAATAATTGACATATAGCATTATTTTAAGATGTACAGAATAATTTCTATGTATTGTGAAATGAGTACCACAATAGGTTCAGTTGCCTTCCATCTTCTCATATAGACACAATAAAAATAAAATAAAGGTGAAAAGCGATCATATTTTCTTAACTGACTCAAAGACATAGACTCTTGGGAGTGAGTGGGAAATTTCTTTGAAATGTTGCAGTAGATCAAAGCAAAGCTGGAAGTAAAGCAGCTGTTCACCTGTTGGGACCAAGACTGAGCCAGAGTCAAATTTTTCAGGTGGCTGGGGTCTTTCATATTTCTTATGTTGATAACTCCTTCTTGGAGGAAAGGCAAGAGGGCTGGAATGGTTCATCATAGTTCTCTTACGAGTGCTCTTTCATAATCAAAGACTATAATTGCTTTTCTCTGAGGTCTCTCTTGTGGGAAAGATTTCTTTTTTTCTTGATTTTTAAATTTCAAACTGAAAAGCAGTTTCTGCCCTCAAAGGGACGCTATGAGCAGGAAAAGCGAGCACTCTTGGGAATCTTAATCTCACTTTAGAGTAATAAATACTGTAAGTAAAGAGTGCATAAATTTTATAGCCTCATGCAAAGAAAGGAGGTAGAGTCATACCATGGCCTGGCCTTCATCCAGGTAAGAGCAGCAAAACCAATAATGGTCCTTTTATCCTAACAGTGAAGACAGGAAGTTTGTCTTGTCTTCCTTTGGAGCAAAAAACAGATTCAACAGGGAGTAGGGGAGTATGTGAAAATGTACAGTAGGGAAAAGGTTGTCAGGACACAAGGAGGACTAAGAAAACATTTAGAGTTGGTGAGACACAACCACTACTTTGTTCCTATAGGCTTCCTTTCTCCCCTCCCACCCCATCTCACCCCTACCAATGTCCAACCTGTTCTCAGAAGAGACAGCGGCCAGTTCCTGACCACACAACTCTCAGAACAATTTTAAATCAAAGTCTTTCCTTTCCAAGTAGCTGTTGCACTTATCGTGTGCTAGACATTCGAAATGGATTTTCTTATCAAATACTTAATACAGCCATATGAAATAGATATTATTATTTTGCTTGACTGAAAAATTAGGAAGCTGAGAATTATGACTGACTCCTTCATAAACAGATTCCAAGTATTAGCAAGAAGGTGAAGAAGAAACCTACGGCAACACCTTTTCCTGGAAAGGTAATATACTGACTCATCGCATTCCATCAGCTTTGATGCAAGATCCCTATCACAGGACAACTTCATTCTTTCTCATGACTATCCTGATACAGCTTTCAGGGTAAGCTCCTTCACTATACCTTATATATATACTATATATATATACTATATATACTTCACTATACCTTATATATACCTTATATAAACTATTGTCTCAAAGATCCCTACTATATAAAATAATATATACAAAGTCAAAGACTCCTTGATTCATCTGTTAATATTTCAACTATGAGTTATTTGCTAAATTCTGTAAGACAAATATTTCATTAATTGATTCAACAAGCATTTACTGAGGATATTAACTATATGCCAGGTACCTGATCAGATGCTAGAAGCTAATACTTGCCACCACTTCAAGATTTCAGTGTTACTTCACTTTTGAGAAGTTTAATTGAACAATTTTATTATTTAACTCTTAGAAACTGTAAAATCGCTTTACTTATTCAAACGTTTTGTAGGTTTCTGTCATGACTTGGGCACATAGAATTGATTGAGTGACTCATCCCACTCTAACTCCAGACTCTACCAAAGGCTTTATAGGTTTGACTTTGACTGGATACCATTTACTAAGTTTATTTACACTTATAATTCTCAGCTCCCTAATTTTTCAATCAGGCATAATAGTAACATCTATTTCATATGGTTGTATTAAGTATAAGAAAATCCATTTAGAATGAATAAATAAAAGTTACTTAGCTTGATTTCAGAAATGACATTTATAATCATTTGGAAGAACAACTTTGAAGTTCAGTTTACATATCATATCTACAAAGATAAATTTCAAGAAAAGATGCAGCCTTTGGAGGTCCACAACATGGATGATGGATCTTCATGGAACTAAGAACAGAGAAGCAGCACTGCATGTGAGAAGAGTCATTACCACTTCTGCTCCCACAACCCCTATCACCAACACTACTTCTACTCTCTCCAGTCAATATCACAACCTTTACCACCACCACCAACACACCTACCTCCAACTCCATTACCCCCAGCACCACTACCACTGCATGAAACACTTTGGTTTCCATTATCTCCAAACACCACCACCACCATCACTCCCAAAATTATAATTATTGCTAACATACATTCTCGTGTTTTTCAAGGAATTACCCATCAATACCTATTCAGACTCTTCTGGGTTTATTATTAAAGTTATAGCATCCTGTGCTATATTATATTTAAAGCATCTTGAAACTACAAATCCAAACCTGAGGATAGTCTCTAGAAACCTGCATTTAAAAAAGGTCCCAGGAATGAGCCCTGTTGACCTGATGGTCTAGTACATCTTGGGAGCAGTCCCACTTATATCTAAAGGTCCTGGGTTCAAGACCCAGGACTGGAGGGAACAACCGATGTAAACAACTGAACGAAAAATAAAGTGCTTCTTTCATCTCTCAAAAAAGTAAAATAAAAATAAATAGGTACCAGGTGATTTGTAGGGAGGTAAAAATAGGTCACTAACTTTAAGGATCTGTGTCTCCAGAGAATCCAGATACTGCAACCACCAGAAGGAGTCCCTTATATTTCACTGACACCATGATGGGGTGCTTGCAGATAAGGTTCTGTGGAATACTGAAGAGAAAACTTTACAGGTATCTTACATGATAGAAATTAGGGCAAAAATAAATGTCTGAATACAAACTAAAGTTTGCCCAGACCAAGCGTTTCGATTTTCTAGGGCGCTATGGCTGAACATTGTCTCCGACCCTGGGGTTCCTTTCCTGTTCAATGAGGAGATGCCCAAAACCAACGCTAATGTCAGAACCAGGACTAGAAATCATGTCTTCTGACTCAGTCTGATTTGGTTGACTTTTTAAGGAATGAATTCAAGGGAATGGAGGCAGAGGAAAACAGCCAAAACACAAATTGATTGGGATCAGCCGTGAATCAGTCCATGGGCAAGATTGAGTGTGTCATTTTATAGGAGACAATAATGTGGAGCCAGAGACCACAGCTTCATAAAAAAATATAACAGAGGAGAAATTTATCTTTGGACATGATCACTCTTGTCCATTTCTGCTTTTCCTTTGAACTTACCTTTCTCTGTAGTCTTTCTAGTGACCACAGGCTGGTTTCTTCTAGACCCATCTTCCCTTTCAAAAGCCCTCTACCACCTTCTGCATGACTTTCCCTCTCTTGTAAAACTCAATCTGCTGTACCACCTTTTCCTGGACCCCTCCATTCACTGCAGCAACACTTAGAGCAGGAGAATATAACTGTATCATACCCAGAGTCTGTGTCAAATTCCTGGATCAGACACAGAGTCCCTCCTATTGCAGGGCCCTGGAACCTCTCTCCTTCCCAGGTTGCTATTTATCTCCTTCACTGCCCTTCAGTCTTTGTTGATGTGCTCCCTCAGTAGCAAGTTCTTTCCTAATAGCCCTGTGTAAAAATAATCAGGCCTCACCCTTGTCCCTCACTATCCCTCTACCCTGCCTAATTTTTCACCAATGAATCATATAAATGTTTGTTAGCCTGTTTCTCTACCCACCATTAGAATGTCAATTTCCCATATTAGAAAATTAATATCTGTTTTAGCCAAACAGTGCCTGACACTTAGGAGACACTCAATAGATATTCAAACAATGAATCCTCAGGAGTAAATAAATGAATCTCCCATTTTGTTGGAAAGCTAAGCTCTGCTAACACAGACCAAGGTTGATCTTTACTCTTTTCCAGGTGAGACATTTGCACTTGTTAAGAACTTTCAGGAGAAAATGTTCTAGTCAAATGAATTGCTCCAAGGCAGAGACTGCTTGCATTTGTATCAGTCCATTGAAGCAACATTTTGCAGCAAACTCTCAGCCACCTTATAATTACCCTATAATCACTATTCATTGCTGTGAGCTCAGCTTCCTGCACAGAGTCTGGCACAAGGTAATTGTTCAATATATGCTTGTTGAATCTGAGCACATGGGAGGCTTTGCTGACCCCGCTCTGTATGTAATAATTCAATCATCTCTTCCATCAGGCTTTTCTTTGATTGCTATTGATCCTTTTGTTTATGAACTGTCGCCTCACAGTCAGTCTTAGTGTCAGGCCCAAATTTAGTTCTTGTTTCTACTTTTGCTGATGACTTTTGTGACCTGTTGCTGCAGTTTTGTTATATGTGACTTATAGACGACATGAAGAGGTTTCACAATGAACCCAGATTTCTTTAAAGAGCAACTGCCAAAGTGCATGGGCAATTAAGAAGTTTGAGATACAATTGTATATTTTGATTTCCTAGTAAACCATTTCCCTATGTGGGAAAGAAAACAGCTGTGCTTAGCAATTGTACGACTTACAGCCCAAGGATTCATTTTTTAATCAGAGCTATATTTATCAAATCTCTCCTGGATTTGCAATAGAGCAGCTGCCAAGCAAACTGTGAAGGAACACGTCAATATTCAGCTAAAACTAGCAAGGAAATCCTTTCTAATCAAAACCAGCAGTCAAAATAGAAAGAGCATACCCTGAGTGATTACCACTGACAAATGGAGTGCCACATGCTCAGAGATTCTGAAAAATACCCTGAACACACTTCCATGAGCAATTTTTCTTCTATGATAAAGAATCTCCATTCTACAGGCTAAGATGTCAACATAAGGAATTCATTTTTGAAATATGTCTTTACTCATTTTGAAGGTTAACTTTCTATTTGCCTATTTTACCCACTAGAGGGGCTTGTCTCCAACATCCCATTCATTTAATTAATATAGTTTAATTCCCTGATTTAACAATTATCTTTTCTTACTCCACTCAATGCTAATTTTTCACCAAATTTAGCTAAAATATCATAATCCTTACCTTAATGAGGCACTCTGATGACCCTATTCAAAATTTGAAAACCTACAATAAATATTGTTATCTTTCCCATTTTATTGTCCTTTAGAGCACTTATCACTAGCTAATGTTAGGCTGGCTCAGAAGGGACAGCGGGCAGGGACAGCGGGCATGCCCGGTGGGCATGCCCGGCGGCCAAGCCCAGGAAAAAGGTGGATGACGTCAGAATAAGGGATGCGACCCCCACACCTGGATTCACAGGGCCAATCCCCAATCGTGATATGGGAAGCCCGCGAAATTCCTCTGCTTAAAGAGCTGGCTCCCCCTTTGTTCTGGGCGCGACTTCCAAGCCCGCGACTTCCCGGCCCTCTGCGGACTTGGGAGTTTCGCCCGGGTGTGCAAACCCCAGTAAAGCCCTGGCTATTCGACATTTTTTGTCTGATTGAGCTTTTCTCCTCGCGGAGCCCAGAAAAACCTTACAGCTAACATATTATTTTTAGTTTTATTTGTTACCTGCCTACTCCTTACAACTAAACTATCAACTCCACAAGGAGAAGGATTTGTGTTTTATTTACTTGGAACAAGTCTGACTTACAGAAGGTGCTCAATATCTGTTGAATAAAATAGTAAATGATAATGGTTGGATTGTTGGCTGTAGAGTCAGACTATCTAGAGCTAAACCTAGGTTCTACCACCTGGGAAAGATGTGTACATTTTTAAACTTCTGTTTCCTTTTTTTCAGAATGAGGATGGCAATTACTGTAACAATGAAAATGAATTTTATGATGATGTTATGAAGAACAGAGGAAAGACTCAGGTGAATATAGCAATATTCTATACATAGAGAAATGCCTTGGTAGAGGTGGATGCTATCAATTTCTTTTGTGCTTCACTGAATTTTCCCAAACATCGTAAAAACCAAGGAGATGTGACTGGATGCCTGGGGCTTGGGGTTCCAGCCTCCATTCAGAAATCCCTTCAATTAGAACAGCACCTCTGCTTTGTTAAAATTTTTATTAATTGTGTTTGCTGCTCCAAGGTTTCATTTGGAAATAAAAGTTTTAACACTTTTAGTTTGATGTGCATTGTCATCAGTAGTTATAAGAGAAAGATTCAGCTCACCTTTCTAAGCTAGAACATTGCTTGTGTCTTCCCTGCCATGTTTTGCGTTCTAAGATAAGGCTATCCTCAACTGACAAAAAGGAGGAAGGAGGGATTGTCAATGGTCCAGCACCAGCACATAGGAGAAAGAGGTGGGACTTGAAGAGATTGATCCAGGAAGAAGACAACACTGGGCTTTGGGAAGGCTTGACTGAGAAAGAATGCTATTCAAGAAATAACTCAGGACCCCTTCCCACTGCTGGGCCTAACTCAGGATTGGCAAGAAAGGGACACTGATAGGTACCTTGCATTGAGAGTCTGGAAGAAAGGAAAGGGTGGGAGCACAGGGAGGAAAAGGACCTCTGATCTCTTGAACAAGGTATGGTTACACACTAGTTATTTTAACTAGAAAATTTTTCCTGAGGAAAAAAAAAAAGTTGATTCTCATAACCCAGGCCAGAGGCAGTAGGGTTTGGGCCTTAACTTCCTTCCTCAAGCAGTACAAATAAAATTAAGTTATCATGAAAATTAAGGGGAACCTTAATAAAGTGAACTTTCAGAGAATAAATATCAAGCCAACAATCTTTATGAAGTTATGTTGCAGACAAGGACACCACAAGGAACCAGAAGAAGTAGAATTCTATTTCAAATTCTATTTTCCATGACTAATTAGCAGTATTCCTGCAAAGTTTATTCAAATATGTCCTGATTTAGCTTAGCAGGGAAGGTCCATGATCTTCAAAGGGCCCTCCCCAGGCAGGCTGCCACCAGCAAAGTCAGGGGACTGCCACCCACCACATACACTGCCCTTGTCCCTCACTCTGACTCCTCCTCCACACCTGACCTGAGATGCTAACCTGGGGCTTGTCCACTGGATTCCACTTATTGTTCTCTTTTGCGATGAAGACATTCTAGAAGAGATTGGTTTAAAAGTTTCATGTTAGATAATGATATGACATAACTCAGAACTGAGATCTCCAGACACCTAGCATAGGGTTTCTCTCATTGGGTATCACAATATTTCCTATTTTGTAGAATTCTACAAAACATAATTTTAAAGGAATTGTTTTCTTTAGGGTCAAAGAGATTGCATAAAAGTTCCACTTGAAAAATATGCCTGCCGAAAAAATACCATTGCATATAGTCACAATTAAGCCATAATTCCTTCCTGTACTGAAAACTTTAAAAAATAAACTGTACCTATATCTCTTACCATACTTACAGAATTTCTAGAAAACTGTGAAAATAAAGATTAAGGTCATTCTTACCTTAGTGACTATGTAGTATAATTGAGAAAGGATTTTGTACTGAGACAGACCTGGGTTCAAGTTCACACTGGCTCATTTTCTAACTGGGGCCTTTTAGGCAAAATGAATGCTAGGAAAAGATGGAGTGGTATAAAAGTACTTATCAGCAAATGTATATTAAACAACGTATGTCCAGAAAGTGAGCAATATACATTAGTTATTTTCCTTACTTTAACAACCTCTTAGCTTTTCATCATTAGATCTTTAATGAGTGGTCACATAAGAAATCAAGCTTATTCTGAATTTAAAAGCTCCACAAGCACATCCCTAAAATACAGGAAAGTGCTATGGTAAGTAATAAATCCAAAAAGGCCACGGGTCTCTTTCATTGCTTCTGCATAGTTATTACATGCATTTATAAGATTTCTCACTGATTTACCCTCAGATCTTGCTGTTCCTATAATAATTATAAGGCTCAAATAAGTCATGTAGTTTGCAAAGGAATACAAAATTTATAACCTTGTTGTTGTAACCAAGGTTCTGAACTACAAAGGCAAAAGGATCTGCTCAACATCTATCACATAGGTCATGAAATGAAATTATATTCTGTTTCTGGGCACCTCTTGGTCTCTGGATGGCAAGCTTTGATTGTACTTTTTGCTCATCTGGAGAAGAAACGCCAGTACAAATGCAATGATAAGGGGACTTTGCCTCCGTACAGCATTTCATGTGCACAAAGCCCTTTACAGGCATGCTCCTCACTTCTTTTCTCCCAGAAAATAGTATCAGGGCCATTAACAAGGTTCTGTAAATTACATGTTGATAGGTCGGGGTGCTTTCTGTTCCTATACAAAACAGAGGGAGAACCCACTTTTGCCAATCTTAATAACAGCAGCAGATTGCTGCTGCTCCTAAAATTAAAAAAAAAAAGGAAAAAAAATTGTGGTCTTAAAAGGCAAGACTGAGAAAAACCTACCTCTCAGGTTTTTTCAGTGCACTGTAAATTGTGTTTTAATGCATTTAATTTTCTAGTTTCTCATTAGGCTTCCCTTACTCTACATAAATGACTCCATTTATAATGTAAACTTTTATGTTCAAAGTATATGGAACTTTCTGTCATTTCTGAGACATGAAAATATTTGCTTTTGACTTTTACAGTTACTTTCAAAATAAATGAATTAAATTGATGCATTATTTTATCTTCTGGATGGATAAGCAGCAAGCCACCATGCCTCTCCGCTCCATTTGTCCTGTTCCACCACCAGAACTAACTGCAGTAAAGCCTTCATCAACATTTTCCAGAGACTTCTACCTTTTAGACTGCCTTTGAATATGGAAAATTAAACAAGCTAAAGCAAAAGCATTTAATTGTTTCTAGGTATATTTTTACATCTTTTGAGTTCATTGCTAATGTCTGCATCAAAGTGGATTGGATCTTTTCTGCTTATTAAAATCTTGAGAAAGACAGTCATTCTGTTAAAGGAGCAATATATGAATGCAACAGTCTGCACAGTCTTACGTGCCTACCTGTTTATGATCTACAGACACACATATATAAAGGAACTTCCATGGCATTGTGGCCTAATGTCTTCTGCGAGTCCCCACAATTTAAATCCCTGCATTGAAGGAAGAAAATCAATCACATTACTTCAAGCGATGATGACTTCCCTGGTGTAAACAAACTCTTTGTTCTACAAAGACAAAATGGATGGAAGGGCAGAGAAGTCAAGCTTCTGAAAGGCAAGAATAGTGACTTCAGTACTGTTAGGGTCAGCGTTCGTCCTCCCAAGAAAACGCACACACACTTCAGTCGACAATGTAAAAGCAAAAGGAAACTTTATTTCCAGCTAGCTGGGGTCTGAGCCTCCTCCAGCACACTGGAGTCAGACAAAGACCCCAGGCTTTGTTTCAGCAGGGTTTTTATAAACAAGGTTACAGAGCAAGGGATTAGTTACAATTCCAGACCTTGAAGCATTCACATATTTAGTATCTTTTGGCCCCAGCTTTCAGGTATGTCATCTCTAAGGAAAGCTAACAATTCCAGACCTTGAAGCATTCACATATTTAGTATCTTTTGGGCCCAGGTTTCGGGTATGTCTTCTCTAAGGAATTTCTAGTTTCAGGGCCAGAAATGAAACTTAATCCGGGGTTCTTATTTCAGGAAGCGAAACTCAGGCCTATAGCTATTTCTGTCCAGAGCCTGTCATGGCGGTGACCCGGCTCCTACAAGTACTTTCTTTGTCCACCAAGAATCTATGATCTTCCCAAACAGGTTATTCAGAATCTTGATATATGAGATGAGTGATGATGGAACTGAGCAGCACCACCATTATCCATTTCATAAACCAAGGTTTCATACAAACTTGTTTTAAAAGTAGTCTCTGGTTCTTTAAAAATTTGCACTGAGAATAATTAAACATCACCACTACACTCTAAAATATAGATTTTTATCTCTGGTATATAGGATAAGAAAGGGATATACACTGCTACAACTTCATGATAAGAAATCTTAAAATGTGTACGTTAATATTGACATACTCCAAGAAAAGCATGTAGTAGTTGGCATTACTGACACCAATTTTTCACCCTTCCTGTATCCATAACTTTGACTCTGTGTTTTTGAAGTTCCTCCCACTAGGGGCAGAATGTATTTCCCTCTTCCTTGACTTTGGGTCTGGTAGCATGTCTGCTTTGGCTCCTGGCCTTATACATTAACATTATTAAGCTTGCCTCTTGCACTCTACCATCACCATGAGAAATTGTGCCTTGGAGGTTAGTCCACTTGTTCTAGAAAATGAGATATTTGGAACAGACCTAAATTGAACCCATGGTCTCAATCCAGGTGAGGCCAGACAAGTTGACTGACATATCCATGAGCTCGAAATAAATACTTTTTGTTGCATCTTGGGGTGATTTGTTATGAAGCATCACTATGTCAAAACTGACTCATACATTCTGCTTCTCAAGAATCAAGTGTCTGTCAAGACTGCCAGTTTCTTCTGGACACCAGATTTGCAATAGCATGCATGATACAGACTTTTCTATTTAGGTAAGAAATTTTTGAGCAGAAAATTTAGTGGCAGTGAATTTCCCAGAGAAGCCACTTTCTAAAGGAAATTACTATCCAGATTGTTAATAAGATTATCACTAATTTGCTCGATTTAAAAACTAAATTTTCTCCCCAAGATTTTTAAAAAACCATTTCAAAGATGGAAATGAGGACTAGCCACCATGAGAATTTATAAAACTGAGCAGCTGTCCAGACAATTCATTTATTGGAGTAAACATTTAACCAAGCAGAAGGTGGTGATTGTTATTCCCCCTTCAATGTATTTTCCATTCAGGATGCGTGTTTCATTAAACTTGGTATTTAAAAGAGAAACTCAGAATGTAACAGATGGGAAAGTTGGGGATTTTTTTTCAGTCAGCAGATTCTCCTGAGATGCCTGCCACCACACTGCCTCTCTCTACCCCCGTCCTTGAAAAATTATGTCAAAATTCTATGTCAATTTCTATGCTAGTAGCCTCCTACAACAACACCTTTCAGTGTGATAAATCCAAATATTTGTACTAATATTTCTAAACACTGCTAGAGAGTTTGGAACTCTTCAAAAGTCACACCATAAACTGTGTTATGGAATTTGCCCTCATCTTTAAATTAAAATGAATTCTTCAATGGGGTCTTTGTGCCAGAGATTACAGTCAAGCAGTCACTGCTAAAACCTAATAACTTAAAGATATGAACAGTAAAAAAGCATTTGCTCTGAAAGAACATCAGGTTAAATTAAGTGAAAATCTAGTGTGGTTCCAAACCACAGTGTGGTTTCCAGGGTTGCTGCACAGCAGCTTACACATGCTAACACTTGGTTTCAACCAGTGTCAAGTAAGGGATGGCAGATTATTGACTAGAATTATGCTTCTCAAGCATTTCTGTCAAAAACATTATTTTAAGCAGAGGGGAAATTACTTCAATTGGTCTGATGTTTGTTTAGCCTGAAATCATTTGCAGTAAGTTAGTTGTTTCATGGAGGGGCGCGTTGTTTGCATTCCATTTCATGATATATCCATGTGGTTAAACAAAAATAGCATTTCCAATTACCATCAGAGAAAACAAACAAGTTTCATCAAGGCTCGTTGGTTAATAATGAAAGAAACTGTGGTACTAAATCTACCAAATTTGGAAAACTGAACTGCATTCAAGAGTCTTACATCTTCATAGCAACTAAAACATCTCTAACTTAGAGACAAAAGTCTGAGAATTTAGAATCACATAAATATGAAAATAGAAGTATTAGTAGTTTCTCCACTCCTTTAAAATTTCTCTGGAATAAGAGTTAATATCTGAAATCGGCTTCCAGATGGTGACTCAATAGGCTGTACTCTCAGGTCGCTCCCTCAAAACACTAAAAAAAACAAAAAAACAACAACAAAAAATCACCTATTTCCTTGAGATAAACGCCAAGAAACGACGGGCACCTCAGCTGGAGACAGAATCGCTAACAACTAGTAGTGAATGAGGGCACACAGCGGGATTCTCAGCTAAGCCACTGATTTGGATTTGGGAGTCTATGGAAACACAATAGGGTAAGGCTAGGGATTTTGGGTCCAACTGCAGGGGCATGAGAAGTTGGCCCAGTGGGGCTGAGACATGAAGCCACGGAGGGCCAATTTGTGAGGTGGTGAAAGAAGAGTCAGTGCACCTGGAGCTGAGCTGGAGCCCACGTGGTGAAATTGCACTGGGTGCAGCCATAACCAGAAATCAGCCGAAGAGCTCAAACCCCTTCCACAACCATTTCATGCCAGAGCCTGGGGTTCACTGAGCGGAAATCCCTCTTACCGCATATTCAACCACTGGAAATCCCTCCCACTGGAAATCCTATCCAGTGGAATACCGAGAGAAGGAAGTCCCAAATCTCAACCCTACCCACTAGTGCCACCTCGTGGATAGAGATAAAACTGCAGCCGGATTGCCAATCCTGTGCAAGTCCAACCTACATAATGCCAGGGAAACCGAACACTCAGAAATATTAACAGAATGTCAAATACAGCAAAGGCACAGAAAAATATAGGATAGATCCGATCAAAAACCCAGGAGGAAATCTGAATACAGCAGATGTATGTAAATTACCCGAAAATAAATTTAAGGTACAGGTGATTAATATACTCATGGGAATTCAGAAATCAGTAGAGGCAGTAATGAGAATGTCGGGAAGCCAAGAGATGAATTAAAACAAGACATTAAGCAGATAGCAGACATAGTGGCTGAAATAAAGAACTCAATAGAGGGACTCAACAATAGGATGGATGAAGATTCCAGTAGAATCAGTGATCTGGAAGATAGGACAGAGGAACTCAATCAAACAAACCAGCAAAGAGATAAAAAAAAATTCAAAGAATTGGAGACAGCATTTGAGAACTCTGGGATAACATCAGAAGGAACATTATTTGCATCACAGGGGTTCCAGAGAAAGAAAGAGAAAAGGGGGCAGAAACCATACTAAGCGGAAAGTGCATCGCAATCCAGGCTTGTCTCAACAAACAAGAAAAATTGTAAATAAACAATTTAATTCTACATTTAAAACAAGTAGAGAAAGAAGAATAAACAAAGCCAAAAATCAGCAGAAGACAGGAAATAATAAAAATTTGAGCAGAAATTAATGAAATAGAAAACAAAAAGACAATCTAGAAGATAAATGAAACCAAAAGTTTGTTCTTTGAAAAAATAAACAAAATTGACAAATCATTATCTAGACTCACAAAGAATAAAAGGGAGAAAATGCTCATAATTAGAATCATAAATGAAAGGGTAGATGTTACAACAGATACCATAGAAATTCAGAACATCATAAGGAACTACTATGAATAGCTCTATGCCACCAAAATAGACAACCTTGAGGACATGGGCAGATTTCTAGAAAAGTGTAGTCAACCAAGACTGAATCAGAAGAATTGGAAAACCTGAACATAACAATCACAAGCAAAGTAATTGAAGAAGTAATCAAGGACCTTCCCAAAAATAAAAGCTTAGGAGCAGATGGCTTCTCCAATGAGTTTTACCACACCTTCAGAGAAGAATTAACACCTATTCTTCTCAAACTCTTCCAAAATATTGAAGAACAGGGAACTCTCCCAAATACTTTTTATGAGTCTAACACTGATACCAAAAGCTGACAGAGATGTCACCATGAAAGAAAATTACAGACCAATGTCTCTAATGAACATAGATGTAAAAATGCTCAGCAAAATACTAGCAAGCAGAATTCAGCAATGCATCAAAAAGATCATCCATCATGACCAAGTGGGATTCATCCCAGGGATGCAAGGATGGTTCAACATAAGTAAATCTCTTAATGTCATACACCCTATCAACAAGAGCAAAGAGAAAAACTACATGATTGTATCAACAGATGCAGAGAAAGCTTTTGACATGATCCAGCACCCATTTGTGATAAAAAAAAAAAACCCCATAAAATGGAAGTAGAAGTTTCATACCTCAACATAATAAAGGTCACATATTAAAAACCCATAGCCAACATCATAGTCAATAGCGAAACATAGAAAGCATTTCCTCTTAGGTCAGGAAGAAGGCAAGGATGTCCACTCTCACCACTGTAATTTAATATTACACTGGAGGTCTTAACCAGAGCAATTAGGCAAGAAAAAGAAATAAAAGGAATCCAAATTGGAAAGGAGACAGTAAAACCCTCATTATTTGCAGATGACATGATTTTATGTGTATTGAGAAACCCAAAAACTCTACCAAAAAGCTTTTTTAGAACTCATCAATGAATACAATAAAGTGACAGGCTACAAAACCAGTGCACAAAAATCTGTTGCATTTTTATATGCAAACAACAGACTAGAATAAAATGAAATCACGAAAATCACGCTAAAGTAGAAATTAAATGAGTGAAATACATGGACATATATCTAACAAAGGAAGTAAAAGACATATACAATGAAAACTACAAGTCCTTCTTAAAAGAAAAAGAGGAGGACACAGAGAAATGGGAAGACATCGCCTGCTCATGGCTGGATCAACATCATTAAAATGGCCATCTTACCCAAAGCTATATATATAGGTTTAATGCAATCCCCATTAAAATCCTGGGCTTATTTCCAGGAAATAGAACAAAAAATCTTAAAATTTGTATGGAACAACAAAATGCCCCAGATAGCCAAAGCAATCATTAGAAAATAGAACAAATCTGGAGGTATTACACTTCCAGACTTTGAACTATATTACAAAGCAATAGTGATCAAAACCATATGGTACTGGAATAGTGACAGAGGCACATCAGTGAAATAGAATTGAATCACCAAGAATTGACCCACTCACACACAGTCACTTACAGTCAGTTAATCGACGATAAAGGAACCAAAAACATTTGATGGAAAAAGGAGTCTCTTCAACAAATGGTGCTGGAAAAACTGGACCACCACATGCAGAAGAATGAAGCGACACCACTCTAACACCATTCACAAAAATTAACTCAAAACAGATTAGAGACTTAGATGTAAGACTAGAAACCATGAAGCTCTTAGAAGACAACATAGGAAAGACTTTCCATGACATCAATCACAGAGAAGCCTTTGGCGACTCAGCTCCAACATCAAGGGAAACAAAAAGAAATATAAACAACTGGGACTACATCAAACTAAGGAGCTTCTTCACAGCAAAAGAAAACATCACCAAAACCAAAAGGAAACCTACTAACTGGGAGAAGATATTTTCATTTGATATTTCCAACAAAGGCTTAATATCTAAAATATAAAAAGAACTCATAAAACAGAAGAACAGGAAATCCAATCGAAAATGGGAGGAGGAATTGAAGAAACACTTTTTGTGAAGATGATATACAGATGGCCAATAGACAAATGAAATTATGTTTACACTCACTGGTTATCAGGAACATGCAAATTGAAACAATAATGAGATATCACCCTACACCTGAAAAACTGGCTATTATCCAAATAACTGGAAACAACAAATTCTGGCAAGGACATGGAGAAAAGGGAACAGTTTTGCACTGTTGGTGGGAGTGAAAATTGGTACAACCTCTGTGCAGAAGATTTTGGCAAGTCTTGTAAAAACTGAAGATGGAAATGCCATATGATTCCTTCCTTCCACTTCTGGGCATCTACCCAAAAGATAAAAAAAAAAAAAACAAACATCTATTTGCAGAGATGTATGCATCCCCATGTTTATTGCAGCCCTATTCATAATAGCTAAGAACTGGAAATTACCTAAGTGCCCAACATCAGATGAATGGATAAAGAAGAAGTGGTACATACATACAATGGAATACTGTATACCCCTTAGAAGAGATGAACCCCTGTCATTTGAATCAACATGGATAGAACTAGAGGGGATGATGCCGTGAAACACGTCAAAAGAAGAAAGATCGATATCAGATGACATCACTCATACTTGGAATGTGACTAGACAAAACAAAGGAACAGATCAAACATTACCAAACCTGAAACATTTGCAACAGAACTGAGGTTACCAAGAGGGAATGAGGCGGGTGGGGGCAAATAGTGGTGTAGTCTACTGGGCAATGGGAAAGAACACTTGGTGATTTGGTGGAGGGCATGGTGTGTTGTAATATCTAAGAAATGGGCAACTTATACATAGGAAATTATTTTAATGTGTAGAATATTTACTATAATAAAAAATAAAAAAGGAAATATAAGCGTTAGCTCGATATTCGAAGACATTAAAGAATTGCAATCATTTAAGGTATGATAAAGGTAGCATGGTATTGATTTTTAAAAAATATCTTTACCTAATAAAGACTAAGTTAAATTCTGAAGTATTTTTAAAAAGAGTTAATGACAGCTTTGATGCAATTGACCTTGAGCATTCCAACTTTCACCATCCTACCTGAAAAACTCATACTTGATGGGTTCAATTTAGGGAAACTATTCTTCTAGCAGACATCTCTTTGGGACTTTTGAGATGAAGCCCTGATTTGAAGAGTTGCATATTAAGGTGAGAGTAAATGGGGGTGAGAGTAAATGGGGGTGAGAAGAGTGGACTTTTTTTGGTACCTATGGCTCTTACTCCTCTAGATTCCTTTCTTAAATCAACTAGAGATGACACAAACTCATAAGCTAGGTTTGGTCTTGAATCCTTCCCTATTCTTACCTCTAGGGAATTATGCATATGGGGGATAGGAATAATATTTAAGAAATAAAAAATATAGAATATGTTCTTAAAATAATTCCTCCAAGAATTTTGGCAATCTCTTCAAACTATTGTGAAGGATGGAAATCAAACAACGTAAGAATACTTAATGCTTGTTAAGGTGAAAGATAAAGATCCCAATTTTTCTCTCATAAATTTTTGAGATATAATTCAAATGACATAAATGCAGCCCTCTTAAAGTGTGCAATTCAGTATCTTGTAGTATATTCACAAAATCATACAATAATTAATCTCTTTTCATAATGTTTTTAATCAACTCTCAAAAAAACTCATGCCCATTAGCAGACACTTCCCATTTCCTTCTCCTGTGGTTCCTGACAATCATTAATTTACTTCCTATCTCTATATATTTATTGTTCTGAATATTTTATATGAACCTAATCATATAATTTATGACTTGTTATTTCTGACTTTTTCCATTTAGTCTTATGTTTTCAAAGTTCAGTATTCATCAATTCTTTATCCCTCTTTCTGACATTATTATTTTACTACATGGATATACCACATTTGTTTGCCCAGTCATGGGCATGCAAGTTGTCCTTACATTTTACTCTTATGAAAAATGGGTACTATGAACATTTTATGTGGGCACATTTTCTAGTCTTTCTTAAAAAACATTTTATTTAGTTGTTTATCTTGTTATCCCTGAGTCACGAACCCAGGACCTTGATACGGAGAACTGTACCCACACACTCCACCAGAACGTTGCACCATGGACACATTTTAAAATACTCTTGGATATGTACCTAGAAAATGGAATTACTGGGTCACAAGTTAACTTTGTCTTCAACCTTTGAGAAATTACCAAACTGGTTTCCACACTGGATGAACTTGTCAAATCCTCACCAACAATGTATGAGTGTTGTAATTTGTTCACATCCTTGCCACCAGTTACTATTTCGTCTTTTTTATTAAAGCCATTGTAGTAGTTATAAGGTGTCCATCATTGCAGTTTTGATTTACATTTCCCTAATGACTAATAATGTTGAGCATCTTTTTATGTGTTTATTATTTGCATATATTTGGAGAAATATCTATACAAATTCTTTGTGCATTTTAATTAGGTTATTTGTCATTTATCATTGAATTGCAGATGTTCTTTATATATTCTAGATACTAACTGTTTAACAGATTTGATTTTCAAGTATGTTTTCCCATTTTCTGTGTTGTCTTTTCACTTTCTTGATGGTGATACTTTTGAAATATAAAAGTTTTAAGTTTTGATCCATTTCAATTTACTTATTTTTTCTTTGGTTGCTGTTTCATTTGGTGTCATATCTAAGAAATAATTGCCCATTTGAAGATCAAAAAGATTTATGCATGTATCTACTATTCCAAGATTTGTATAGTGTTAGCACTTATATTTAGGTTTTAATCTATTTGTAGTTTATTTTTACTGATAATGTCATCTGCAAATAGAGATCATTTTAATTTCTTCTCCCAGTCTGAAGGCCTTTTATTTCATTTTTTTGCCAAAATGTCCTGACTAAAACCTTTTGTAAAATATTTAATAAAAATGGTCTAATGTTAGAAAGATTTTAGTCTTTTATCATTATAATATTAACTGTGAGTTTTTCATAAATGTCCTTCATCTGGTGAGGAATTTCCCTTATATTCTTAGTTATTTTGAGTGTTTTAATAAAAAAAGTGTTGGATTTCACCAAATACTTTTTCTATGTCTACAAGATGTACGTGTGTATATGTTTTTCTTTTTTTGTCAATATTATGTATTATACTGATTAGTTTATCTTATGTTTAAGCTATATTGCATTTGTAGGAAAGGGAATACTTGGGCATGGTATGTAATAAATTATATATATACATATATACATACATGTACACACACACATATATGTTTATATATTATTAGAGAATTTGTATTGATGATATTTTGTTGAAGATTTTTCATCTGTATTCTTAAGGGGTGTTGATCTGTACACTTCTTTTTTTTTAAGGATGTGTTAGTTTGATGTTGGTATCTTTGGTTTTGGTATCAAGGACTACCGGCTCGTAGAATATGATAGGCTGTGTATCCTTTTCTAATTTTTGAAGAATATAACTCAATTTTTAGAAATAAGATGGAGTTGGTGTTTTTTCTGTATTCCTTTTGATAAGTGCAAGTAGAATTCCTGATAATTATATGTAGAACAAACATTAGAAGATTCTGAGACAGATCAGCTAAAGGTTTCACTATCCAAGGAATATCATGATGGATGGTGAATTCCCTGGTTTTATTTTTGCCTCAACCATTTCATACTAGGAGCTGAAAAAAACTGAAGACCTGAAAATACCAATGGACACAAACAAAATATCCCCAGAAAAAACATCCTCTTTCTATCTAAATGGCAGAGATAAAAAGTCTATCAAGACAAAAACTTTTAAACAATAAATGCTGTGGTCAACCAAAAGCTACAGAAAATGTGATGTCCCCATCTTCATCCAAAGGTGAAATAGGGGGCTTAGACTTCTACTTTCATGGGGCTGTAAGAAGACCCCTTCCAGGGTCATATCAGTGAAAGCCAACTATGGAGTCAAAAATTTCATTCTCTCCAGTTGTTAATGAAATCCTCTTACATCATGTGAATGGAGAGACTGCATGCTTCTAAGCCAAACTAACAGTAATAATGTGACCTTCCCCTTCCACTTTAATGGTGTCAGAGGGGGCATAGTGGGAAGGTGAAACTCACAGTCCGTCCCAACAATAACAAGGAACACCGCTTTTGGAATATCAGTACACACTGGCTGGAAACTTGAACTTTTATTTTCAACTGATAGTAATGAAGTGGTGTCCCATCTTTCCCTACCACATTGGTGTCTGATGAAGTCAGTTAAATATTTTAAAGTATTCATATTTGTGTAGCGTAATAATCAAATTGCTTCTTCAAGTTTCACTAGAAATTAATTTATCATGCCAAGAATGAGGAAGATTGCAAACCGAACGAAAAAATATCAGTAGAGTCCCATCTGACAGAAATGTTCGATAGATCTGAAAACATTTTTAAAATAGCCACTACAAAAATGTTTCAGCAGGCAATTAGAAGAATTCTTGAAAAATGAAATAATAATAATCTCAGCAAAGAAATATATGATATAAAGTAGAGCAAATGAGTATTTTAAAACTTAAAAGTACAACCAAAAAACAAGTAACTGGTCTTGGCAGCAGAATAGAGGAAACAGAAGAAAGAATCAGTGAAATTCAAGACAGAACAATGGATATTTTTAACCAAATCAGAACAAAAGAGTGAAAACAGACTAACTTGAAAATAAATAAAGTCTTGGAGACCTATGGAAATATAACAAAAAAAATCTAACATTCATGTTAGTTGTGTCTAAAAAAAAAATACAGTGAAGAAAGAGCAAGGAAGAGTTAGTACTCAAAGATATGATGACTGCATACTTTTACATATGGCATAAAGAAAAATAATGATAAAAATATCAAATCCTTTTTAAATATAGCAATAATAATAAAAAACAAAACAAAACACAGGAAGCACATCAAAATCCCAACAAGAGGGATGCACTCTGATTGTCTAGTGCAGTTCATATACATCCCAAGGACCCAGGTTCACAACCCAGGACCATGGGAAACAATGTAAATGAAGAACTAAATACAATAAGGTGTTTCTTCTTCCTCTCTCTCCCTGCCTGCCTGCTAATCTTTATTCCTGCTTGCACTTTTCTTTAAGAAAAAAATCTCAGCAAGATGTTTGTAACTATATTGTTCATTCTAAAATTTATATGGAAATGTACCAGAATGACCATAGTTCTATACACAATAAAACAATATTGAAAAAAGTGGGAAAAGGCAGCGCCTGTTACCTCCACCATCTGAGGACACTCTCTGTAGGATGAGGTCCACAGTGTCTCTCCATAGCTCTGTTCCCACGCTCTTTAGTATATTTAATGACTGTTAACTTAAATTTTGCAATATCTGTATTGTTGTAAAAACATCAGCTAAATTCCTAACTCCTGTCTAAAGTGTACAAAGAGAAACGTCACACTGTTCAAACTATGGTATTAAGGTCAGTATCATCTATTGTAACAAGTCAGACTCACTCTGTGGACAATAATAAATCATGCTTTGTTTCATTTCGCTGAATTGTTGGCCAAAATTGCTTTTGTTGCAACTTTGTCTTGAGTTCAACAAAACCAATTATTGCATTCCAGGGTATTGTTTTGATATGGAAATTGTTATTGATTTCCGGTGTTGTAACTCATAAGCATAATTAAAAAGAATTAAAAACATTTATATAAATATGGAATTAGTACTACCCACACATAATGTGCATCCTTATTTTTCCTTCACAGATTTGAGCAAAAAAAGGTAAACAGTTAGTATGGAAAAATGTGGCAAATATAAAATATCAAACTAAAAAAATACACAAAACTCCTCAAGGTACTACTTGGCTAAGAACTATTCAATAACAACCAAAGCATGATCCATAAAAGGTAAAGGTATTGATAAGTTGGATTCATCAAAATTTGACTTTAGAAAACTTTTATTCTATAGAGATTCCCATTAAAATGAAGAGAAGACTATTGCACCAGAGTATATGCAGATGTCAATTAATCACATAAATTTTTTTTCAACAGTAGTACCTATGAGCAAAAAAGCAAACTAAAACCAGCATAAAATATTAGTGGCTAAAATTAAGTAAATAACAACATAAATGTACTCTGGTAGCTCAGGTATTAAGTCTGCAGCTCTGACCGAGTTCATCTAAAGCCCAAGGACCAGGGTTTGTAAACGGGGTTAGAGGATGGGGACAACCAACATGAACAAATAAATAAATAAATAAATAAATAAATAAATAAATAAAAATAAATCATAAGTGTTTCTCTTTTCTCTTTCTGCCTGTCTACTTGCCATCATTCTTGCCCACTTCCTTCCTCTGGGAAAAAAATGTGACACAAAAAAACTATGCAAGTTATGGAGAACCTGGATTACTGATCACAAAATTATAAAAGGTTACAGTTACTCTGGGAAAAAAATTAGCAATTTATTTGAGAAAACTTAATAGGCAGCTACCACAAGACTCAGTAATTGCACTCCTGAGTATTCATGGAATTTATTTATTTCATTTTTCTTACCTCCCCCAACCCTATCCAGAGACAGGTCTAGAGGGTAGGCTTTATATAATGTCCACCTTAGCGGCATTAGTTGCCTGAGCCACAGGTGTGAGCCATTAACTGGGTTATTATCCCAGAGAAATGAAAACTTGGCTTCATACAAAAGCCTGCACATAAATGCTTGTGGCAGATTTATTCAAAATAGTGAAAAAAACAGGAAATAATCATCAGTGGGTGAATGGTTAAACAAACTGTGATGCATCCATTCTGTGGCATATTGCTCAGCAGTAAAAGCAAATGAAGTATTGAATATGCAATAGCTTGAATGAATATCTAGAGAATTATAATGAGTAAAAAAATCAATTTAAAATGATTACATACTGCATGATTTCATATATATATATATATATATATATGTATGTATGTATATCACTCTCAAAATGACAAAATGATAAAGAAGAATGGAGGGTGGAATAGTGGCAACCAGAGGTCATGTTTGGTGAAAGCGTATAGGAGAGAAATGGACATGGCTGTTAAAGGACAACATAGGAATTGTTTTGGTGACAAAAAATTCTTTACTGTGTTGCTACAGTAAATATTGTGATATTATACAGTAGTTTTGCAAAATATTAGCTTTGAGAGAAACTGGATAAAGAGTATATAGGATCTATGTGGACTGCTTCCAGTAACTACATGGGAACCAACCATGTTTTCAGAACAAAAGCTTTAATTGAGAAAGGAGGAAATACTTTCCAACTCATTCCCATTAGGTCAGTGAATTCCATTGTTCAATATAAGTTGGACACTAACATTTAACAAGGATATCCTAATAAATAAAATCAATGGTACATTTAATTTATGACTTTGTTAACAAACTAAATCCAAAAGTATGTGAAGCATATATTGCATCCTAAATAAATTGAATTTGTTTGACCTGTTGTGTTCCCACAGTGAAATATTTTATTATAGTGAAATGAATTCTAGCTACCTGAAAAAAATAATGGGAGATTCTTAACAGCATGATGAGTGAAAAAGAGAGAATATAGCGAGGTCTATCTTTAGCATAAAACATTTGTTATAATCAATTACAATGTACTCTGGAAATGCATATTTATGCATATATATATATATTTTAGTGTTCTATCACTTCACATTGCTATTTGCTTTTTAGGATATTGAATTTGTATCTCAGCCTGTGTACATTTCACACCATTCCCATCACCAGTGTCCAGTGGCCTTCACCACAACCACAAGGTCCACATCTTCCTTCCCTGTTCGCCTGCAACCATGTATGCAAAGTCTTGCATCCTGTGAATTTCGTTGAGATAAATCTTTTAATTTTGGGGGAGGGGGATTCTTTGTTTTCCACATATGAGTGAGCCCAACCTGCAATTCTCTTTTTTTTTTTCTGACTTATTTCACTTAGCATAATCCCCTCCAATTCACCCAGGTTATTGCAAAAAAACATGATTTAATCTTTCTTTTAACAGATGCATAAAATTCCATCGAATATATATAGCAGTTTCTTTAACTAGTGGTCCATGGCTTTCAGAATCTTCACTTTAGCCACTTCAGGCACAGCAGGGATTCATGTATATTTTTATAGCAGGGCATTAATAACTGCGAAACTCAGGATGTTGAGAAGACAGGGCAATGGGATGGAGATAAAATTCATTGGTAGATCATTATTAGTGCTCTAGCTCTTCATTTGTAGGTGTTCGTCATATTATTAAATACATTTAAATAAATAATTTAAAAGCAGTCTCTGGGGAAATGACATGAAACAGACTGATCCCGCACCACTATTGCATTCCTGGACTCCATTTAGGAAAAACAAATTCTTCCAAACAGTTCCTTGGCTAAGTCAGCTTCCATTGATGTAGTTACAGTCAGATTTCAATGACATTTCTGGTTTTCTAATGAATTTGTTTTTAAAAAGATGAGTATTTTAAGCAATTATTTTTTAGAAAAGTCATAATTTTATGTCCTTTTATCCACATGAAACACGACTAAGTGGCAGACTTGCTGAAGGGAGGTATCTTGGCTGCTGGTCTTCTCTTGGGAATACTAGCAATCTTCGTGTGAGGAATTCCTCTTCTCAGTTTTGTTTTCCAGATTTAACTCGATCTGTGCACATGACCATGCATTTTGTGTAACTGATAAAGTGCCTTCCGAATACCTCATGCCTCTTGGTGAGGGTGACTTCACAAGTTATTTTGCCAAAAGCCCTTTTTAAGTTAACATCTTCACAAGCAACATCATTATAAATGTGCAACCTAAGACCAATAAAACAAGGAATATTATTCATGACCATGCCTTCAGCCATCTGTAATAGAAGGAACTAGCTCAACCCCAGTCACTCAGCCAGCTGTTTAAAAATATCCTTGAGGACATTAAAATGTATCATATAAAAGTCTCACTTAATACTTGTCTCCTTCAAGTCTGATAGTCATGTAGACCCAAAACAGTTTTAAGGTTTCACCTAATGGTCTCCTGGTTTAGGTAAGTGGAATCTAGAGATGATTTGATGCAGATGTTTTATTGGTGGCTTCAAAACACTATAAAAAATGGTCTATTCCATGTTACTTCCAGTGTGACCAAGATTTGTTTGTTCATTTCTTTGCAAGTATTTTGTTCTAAGATAATATTGCTAATATTTTAATTATGGATTAGATGCCTTCAGTGCAATAGGTTCTTCCTTGGGTTGATCTGTTTTGTGTCATAACAAAAATGAAACACTTTTGAATCAATATCACTATGACCATTGATTCAACCTCTCCCCGGGAGAGTTTTCGAATGCTCCCATCTGCTGCCAGTGAGCTGTGGGTGGATCCTCAGTGACCTCTGACTCAGTAGGTTCTTTGACATCCCCTTGGGGGTTCACATTAAGACTTCTAACTTCCTATATTTAGACATAGTTGTATGTCCTCATTTGAAAATATAATTTTGAAGGTCAGGTTCCTGTTAGAAGACAAATTTGTGAAACAATACAATTTTGGGAGAAAGTGGCCTTGAATTATTGACAAAATCAGTGGATAGGAAGTAATTTGAGGTACAGTCTATAGTTGCAAACTTGTCAGCAAATGGTCTGTATTCATCAAGGCAAAGAAGCTGAACTAATGATATGGCAGCCGGTGGCTCTTTGATTGAATTATCTGCTTCAAAAAATCACTTGCTTGTATGGTGAAACATTCAATCAAATAAGCAAAAATCAGACCTATCTTGCTAACCTCCAACAGCTCTGGGAATGCTGCTTGCTATTTTAGTGGTCCTCTCTGGCGCGCCACAGCAGACTGGACCAAGCAAACATCAACTGTCCTCAGAGCTTGTGTGTTACCAAGAGTACAAAAAGCACCGTATTTCCTAAAAATTCCAAACAACTAAACATTCCACTCATGCCTATGAATCATGCAACATATATAAGTTGCAGTTGACTGAATTTACTTGCACACTCATGTTACAAAACATTCCATTAATATAACAGTTCCATTTTTTAGTTCCCCAAATTGTCAGATAAAATTATTGCTATCATATCCTTCCTGATCTTTGTAGTTATCTTTGACTGACCAATACAAAATATGTAACAGCAAAAAAAATCAGGCTTAGAGAACTACATATTCTTTTTTAAAAACCTTTTGAAAATAAGAGTAAAACAGAAAATTCCAAAGAAAAAATACTTCCAAGTCCTCTAAAAATCCTAGTTTAGATCTTAAGACAAATATACCTGACCTGATAGCATATATCTTATTCTGATAAAATTTAGATTTAATTTTGATCAATAAAGTCATATTTTAATGCAATAGATAATTCTCTGAAATGATAAAATACTTTAGTAATCGAACCAGTCACAGCATACTTTCACAATATTAGCTATATATTCCATATGTCTAACAATACTATCACGAGCTTGTCTGCTTAAAATAATGCAATTCATTTTTTCACAGCTTTTGTGGAACAGGGGTCTGAGCCAAACTTAAATGAGTCTCCCTCCTGTTGCATGTTCTCATAGCTACTACCAAGGGATCATCAGGGGCATAGTCTCATCAGAGAGTTAGATTGGTCAGACTGTTATATAGCTATGTGCCCCAAGCAATAACACAGCTGAAATTCAACCTGTTATCATCTCTCCCCTGTACCCCAACCCCGGCATCTTCCCCATCACAGTTAACGACAGCTCAGTTCTTCCAATTACTCAGACCAAAAAATCAGGCATCATTTTTTTTTTTTTTTGGCATTTTACTTTATTTTTATTTAGTTGTTTATGTTGGTTTTTCCCCCTGGACCCAGAATGCAAAGCTAGGTACTTGGGATATATGTGGACTATGCTTCTTTAGAGTAACTGACCCACTATGCCACCAGGGCACACACATTGAAAGATTTTTTTGAATTTATTTTTTATGGTAGGAATTATTAAACACATTAAAATAATTTCCTATGTATAGGTTCCCCATTTCTTAGATATGTTTCAACACACCATGCCAAATCACCAAGTGTTCTTCTTCTCCACTGTCCAGTGCGCTCCACCACCATTTGACCCTGCCTGTCCTATTTCCTTTTGGCAACCTCAGTTCTGTTGCAAATGCTTCAGGTTTGGTTATGTTTGATCTGTTCCTTTGTTTTGTCTATTCACATTCCACCTATGAGTGATGTCAGCTGGTATCTGTCTTTCTTCTTTTGACTTGTTTCACTTAGCATAATCCCTCGAGTTCCATCCACATTGATTCAAATGACAAGGTTTCATCTCTTCTAAGGGTTGTGTCCCTTCAGTCACTCTGTGTCATTTGACTGATGAGTTCAGTTCATTAACGTTTAGGGTGATAATTGATACATAGCTGCTTAGTGTTATTTTATAATTTGCCTTTTGTATGTTGAACTAGGTGATGGTTGTTCTCTTTCTCTTTTTAGGTCAGATGGGTGCAGTTACGTTTTGATGGATTTCACCTTTTGTTTTTTCTTCACTTTCTGCCTGGAGATGTAGTTTGAGGTTACCCTGAAGTTAGCATTCACAGATCTATGTTTACTACCGAATTTTATTTGAAAGCGTTTTAGTCTTCCACTAATTCTAACTATCCACATTTTTGCTCTCTTCTCTTCCTGCCCACTTTTAATATTTGCTGTCTTACTGCTTTTCTTCGTGGTTTCTTTATAGAGCATCCTTTAATACTTCTTGCAAAGCTGGTTTTGTGGTGATGAACTCCTTTAACTTTTGCTTGTCAGAAAATGTTTTTATCATTCCTTCAACAATAATCTTGCCAGATATAGTATCCTAGGTTGATGCTCCTTTTCTTTCAGCATTTTGAATATATTATGCCATTACCTTCTGGCCTGTAGAGTTTCATTTGAGAAACTCATTTGAGAAGCCGCTGACAATCTTATGGGGACTCCTCTGTATATGAAATGTTTTTCTCTGGCTGCTTTAATAGTCTTACTTTATCTTGTATTTTTGACATTTTTATGACTGTGTGTCTAGGTGTTTCTGCTTGGGTTTCTTTTATTAGAAACCCTTTGAACTTCCTGGATCTGGAGGCTTGCTTCATTCTTCAAATTGGGGAAGTTCTCATCTATTATTTCGTCAAATATGGTTTCTGCTCACTTTTCTCACTCTTCCTCTAGGACCCCTATGATGCAAATATTCTTCCTAATGATGTTATCCCAGAAGTCTCTAATGCTGTCTTCGATTCTTTGAATTTCTTTTTTAATCTCTTTGCTGGTTTGCTTGGTTGAGTTCCTCTGTCCTATCTTACAGATCACTGATTCTATTGGAAGCTTCATCCATCCTATTGTTGAGTCCCTCTTTTAAGTACTTTAATTTAGTCACCATGTCTGTTACCTGTTTGATGTCTTGTTTTAATTCATCTCTTGGCTTCCTGAGTATGTTAATCATTGTTACCCTAAATTCCTCTTCAGGTAATTTACATATGTCTGCTGTATTCAGATTTTCCCTTGAGTTTTTTTATTGGATCCATCGTTTTACATATATTCTCTGTGCCTTTGTTGTATTTGGCATACTGTTTATATTTCTGAGGGTTCAGTTTCCCTGGCGTTGTGTAGGTTTGACTTGCCCAAGATTGGGAACCAGGCTGCAATTTCACCTCTACCCACAAAGTGGTGCTAATGGGTAGCGTTGGGGTTTGGGACTGCCTTCTCACTGTATTCCACAGGGTGGGGCACCTGATGGGTGTGATTTCTGGTGGTTGGATATGCGGTGGATGGGCTTTCACCTCAGTGGACCCCAGGCTCTGGTGTGAAATGGTTGTGGGAGGGGTTTGATTTGGCTGATTTCCGGTTGTGGCTGTGCACAACACAATTTCACCACACAGGCTCCAGCTCAGCTCCTGGTGTGCTGGCTCTCTTTTCAAACCCTCCCAAGTTAGCCCTCCATCGTGCCGTGTCTCAGCCCCACTGGGTCCACCTCTTGCTGCCTCCACAGCTGGTTCTGAAATCCCTAGCCTCCACCGCATTGCACGTCTGGAGACTCCTGAGCTCCTTCCCAAATTCACATCAGTTGCTTAGCTGAAAATTGCACCAGATGCCCTCACCCACTGTTAGTTGTCAGCCATTCCATTTCCAGCTGAAGTACTGTTTGTTTCTTAGTGCTTCGGGAAAATAGGTGATTTGATTTTTAAAAAATTTTTTTCCACTGTCTGTGGAGAGCAACCTGAAAGTGTGTCTTAGCGAGTCACCATCCAGAAGTCGATTCTCTAGGCATCATTTTTAACTCTTCTCTTTCTCTTATGCCCCTCATCTAATCTGTCATCAAATCCTAATGACTCTGCTTTCAAAATGTACACAGCAACTGATCACTTCACACTGTTACCACAACCATCTAAGATACCAACATCTCTTAGGAGAGACTATTGTGATGACTTTCTAAGACTTCCCTGAACTTGATATTGTCCCTTTTAATCTATCTTTAACAGTAATCCTGTTAAAAAATAGTAATCATTTCCATTTAAAACCTTTTAATATCTTATATTCTTTTATCAGATTAAAAACTATTGCTTTGAACATGGCCAGCAATGTACCACATTTCCTATCTATCTTTTATATCTTCCATTCCATTCCTCTCCTGCTCAGCTACCACTTGACCTTAACCCTTAACAACTGTCCCCTTGGTCACTCTCTTAGATGGAGCACACTTTTGACTATTTCATGAGCCTATCACAGATCTCCTCCCACATCAGAGTCCTTTCATGGAATATTGTCTGTCTGGACCTCTCTTCCCATCAAATAGCTCCATGACTCCCTTGTTCTTTGGGTCTCTTTCAAATATTATATATTGCCTTTGAAGGGAGGTCTTCTTCTAACCTTATTTTAAATCATGCCACCACTATGCCCCAGAAATCCTTTACCCTTCCTTGCTTTATTCCTTTCCAGAGCACTGATCACCATGTGATGTCATATAGTGTACTTATTAGTGCTTTATTACCTGTCCTCTCATTGTCATGTAAGCCCACAGGAAGCATTTTAATTTTGCTTAGTAATGTTTTCTCAGTATCTAAGACAATTATGTGGTTCATAAAAAATACTCAATACATTTTGATGAATGATAAGTAAATGTAGACTCCTACAGAACATGGGGAGTCATTTGTATTCTTAACTAGTTAAAACAGGAAACCAAAGAAGAATTTTAATTGAGTAGGTGATGATAATAGTAGATTTATGCTTTATTAAGGTAGCTCTGCTTGCTTGGAAAAGAACAATTTGAAGACTAGAAGAAAGTAAAGGAAATCGTTCTGCTTCAGTAGTCCAGGTTAGAGGTCACCATGACTTGACCTAGTATTGTAGCACTATGGGTAAGAAATTGTTCAGTTCAGAATTTGTGGACATAATGCCGATCAAGCCTGCTGATAAGTCAGATGTTGAGAATTAAAATAAGAGTTAATAAAAATTTTCTCCCAGATTTTTTAAAAAGGAAACGAATGAGAAGATATCTATGAAAAAAAGAAAAGCATGGAGTCTAAAGAAAATGAACATGATCAACTGTATCAGACAAGTCAAATTATAATCAGAGTAAGACAAAGAACAGAGACTTGAATTGGAATCTGGTAAGATGGAACTTATTAGGAGTCTTGTTAAATGATGCTTCCATGAAGTGGTGCTTGAAATCAGCAGTTCTTTGAAGTGAAATGAGACAGGACTATAAAAGAAAGGAGACAATTATCAGTCATATCTTACAAGAAATTTTGCTGTAAGATGTGTGGTAAAATGGGTAGCAGGTGGAGAAAGAAATGGTATCAAGAAGTATATTTTAATATGATAGGAGGCAAGTTTCTCTACTGACAAAACGATCAATAGGAGAGAAAAACATAATAACATAGAAAGAAGTTGTGGTGAAAATTGTAGAAATAGAAATCTTGAGAAATGGAAGTGTGAATGGAATCCATTCTTTAGAGAGAAGAAGGAATAATCTTCTAGAATAGCAGGTATAAGAGTAAATCATGTGGGCAGAATGCTGGATTGTTTGGTGACAAGATGAAGGATTTATCATATGAGTGGAGGAGAGGTTTATAGATTTCAGCGGAGAACAAAAGGTGTGAGATAGTGGGTAGTGAAGGATGGTAGGATTTTCTGGCAGCATTGACTATTCACATGTAACATATGGTAATAAAAGTAAATTTGACCAGTCAGTCTAGTTGTGGTTTTTCTTCTGTAATATTTAGCTGCTCAGATGCAAGCACAGGATAGGAAGAGAGACAAAAATCAGAACTAGAATTTTTCCAAGAAAGTTACATGGAGGGAGAAAGAGACAAGGGAAGAGAGAGAGGAGATGTCAAAAATTTATGTCGCTTCATTTACTGATTGCCTCACCCACCCACCCCTCTGGCAACTGCAGTCTTGTGTTCCGTGAATTGTGTTGCATCCATCTCTGTGAATAGGAGCAAATATAGTAGTGGCACCAAGACTCTGGGGGTTCTAGTGTTCTAGTGTGATGTGCACACAGGCTGATGTGCAAATCAAATAGCAATGTAAACAAAATAAAAAATAAATTGATACTGAGTTGTATCTATATGTGCAATAAGTGAAGCAAAGACAATAAGGGACTGTGGAATAGGGAAAGAGAAGTCAGGTCAATGTTCTGGAGGTTCCTGTGCTTGAAAGATATCTGGGGTGGGGTTAATAGATGACACAGTAGACTGGTTAAGAGCAGCAGTCAAATAGCTGGGTTCCTGATATTACAGGGACTCGCCTGCCATCAACTGTTCAATTCTACCCTTCATCATATAATTTGCCCCTTTTACTCATATTGCCTACCAACTCTTCCCTCCTGGTAACCATTAATAATTCTATAGACAAAAAGTCTGTTTTTGCTTCATTTGGCTCTTCTGTTTGTTTTGTTTCTCTATATACCACATGTAAATGAAATCATGTCTATCGTTGGTGGTAAACTTAATGTATTATAAATAGATACTGATTTATGATGATGCATACTTTGAACCTATCTAATTTTGTGATGTAAATATATCACCTGGACACTCTATTGAAAATATTAAATATTTGGACCAAACTTTAGGACTGTGATTCTATATATCTATATATTCTATATATCTAGGATGTGACCTTGTTTTCCTGATCTTGTTTTCCTAAGTGGCCAAGGTGATTCTGATGCAGTTTATCCAAAGAAACATTTGGGAATCATTAAAAGTAAATATATATGAGAATGTGCATAAGAGAGTACGAGTGAGTACTCAAGGTTCAGATTTTTTTTCTTTTTAAAGCATTCCAATGAGAGTGATTTGTATAACACTGATATACTTTCAACTGACTCATTTATTTCATAGCAGACTCTGCATGCCAGTTTCTCTGGGAACAAGATTTTTTATTATTGTAGTATACACACTTCTTCAGGGCTCAAGAGAAAAGAGTTCAGAGCTATACCTAGAAATGTTAAGAAAGTTGACCTAACTTCCATGATGAGACATTGAATCATTCACCCAGACTCCCTAATGGAAAGGGAAATTACCACTAGAAAGCCATTTACCTGATATTGAATAGGAGCCCAAAGAGCTCAGATGAACCCTGAAATTTTTTTCAGCCCAAGATTTTGTTGAGTGCTTTCATCTCTGTGAAGCAATTTCCTCCAACCTTATGCAGATGCCATGAAATCTCTTCCAGGCCTCTGGTATTTCTGCCTTACATTGGACTTATTGTTGGTAGTCATTGCAATGAGAAAACACAAGATAAGCAGCTATTCATTCCCTGCCAGCTGAAGTTGGGAAATATTTTTTTTCCTGACTCTAAGTATGTACTTATAAAGAATTCCCAGGTTTATCAGAAGAGCCAGGTCAATTTGAGAAAATTGTTTGCTGCAGAGCTCTGACTTAATATGTGTCTAAAAGAGGAAAGCAGCATGCCAACAGGGTTTGAAAGAAATACACAGGTGTTGTCACTGCAGGAATGCATTAACCCTAGAGTTATCAATATTGGCCACTTCAGACTATTATGAATCATTGTACAAGATTCTATATCGATGAGATAATATGAGAAAACATCGAAAATGAATGTCATTTAGAAACTGTTAAATTATCTACAACTATGCTTAGTATACAATTTTTTCCAGCTATAATAAAGGTAAGTTTTAACAAAGAAAACAGTAGAATATTATGAAGAACTCACTTTCTGAGAGCAATGATACTTACTATAGTCTTTTACTAGCTTCATAACTTTAGTCAAATTATCTAACCATTATGTCAAAGTTTCCTCATCTAGACAATGCTGATAGCATTTAGTTCATAAGGTTGTTTTAAAAGTGAATTAGCATGAAGAAAGAGCAAAGAAATATAGACAATTACTTTATCTAAGATTTATTTAGAAAAGTATTTGAACTGTGAGATAGGAAATTAATATGGAAGGGTAAATAACACCCAGTATAGAAAAGAGTTTTTCAGAAGATAAAATGGGAACAAAATACACTCTATACTTTTTGACCTAGCAAATATCCTTCTCATTAACTATATCTCAATGATGGTGGTTGTATTAGTGCCTGAAGAAATTGAGTTATAATGCTGTACAACTGACACAAAAATCTGTATTTTTAAAGAAAGATCAGTGTTTATGATGTTTCCTTTTCCCTCGGGTCCCAGTATGGCTTGATGTGGCAATCAATGTTCTTTCTCTGAGCTACTCTCTAACAACTCTGAGATTGTATATTCAAAGATAAGCATTTTTTGGTTAGTATAAAAAGTGACCATACCTTGGGGAGCTTAATAACAATAGAAATTTATTTCTCAAAGCTCTGGAGACTGAAGTCCAAGATCAAGTTGACCAAATGGCCATGAGGCCCTTCTTCATGGTTCATTGTCAACATATTTCACTGTGTCTTCACATGGTTGAAGGGGCTTAGGGAACCCCTCTCGAGCTTTTTCTAAAGCATCAATCCCTTCATGAGGGCTCCACTCTTATGATCTAGGCCCCATCCCAAAATTCTATCTGCTAATAATCATATTTTTGGAGATTAACATTTTAACAGATAAATAACAGTCATTAATGCTCAAACTGTAGAAACATCTGTCCACTAGATATCTTAATTTATGTATTTAAATGACAATTCACACTTCATATGCCAAAAGCAACAACTGATTCTTCACCACCATCTCACCACTCCCCTACCACACCCATAGTCATGCATACAACTTTTATGTTGTCTTTCCTTTCTCAACGCGTGGCACCCTCTTTCATACTCAGGCATTGTCTAACACCAGAATCCTCATTAATTCTATGTTGTCTTCACATTCCACATCAGTCTAAGAACAAATGCAATCACCGCCAATTCTGAACTCCATCTTCAATTGACTTCTCTCAGATCCTCGTGCCTGCTCTCAGACTTCTGCAACCAATAAGCTGTGTTCAGCTCCTACTCAATTCCTCTCACACAGAAGCCATGGTGATGTGTTTAAAATGTTACTCCCTGCATTAAACAAATGGCTTCCCACTGTAACTGGAAATAAAAACCAAAACCCTACCTCAACTTCCACCTCCTTTCTGTGCACCACAGTCCAGCAATACTAGTTTTCTTCTGTGCCTTCTGCCTCATAATAGTTTCACTTATTATTTCCTCTATCTGTAATGTTTTCCTCCATGTATTTCCACAACTCATTCTCCATTCATCCAGATCTCTTGTTTAATTGTCATCTTCTAGAATGGACCTTCCTCCATCTTTCTTTTTATAGCAGCATACTCTCTTTCCCTTTATTTTTCATTGTATTCATCACTGCTGCATATGTTATATAAAAATTCTCTCCTTTTGATATTAGTGCCTTCTTATGAAACTTTTCCTTAACCAAAAAGGCATCAATCAAAGAAACAATTACCATTCATTTATATTCAATTTCTTGAGTGTTTCCAGACACAAAAATGACCCACTGAATCATACAAAATAACACATTACACCTAAAATAAGATTAACATATAATAAAACAAGAATGATATAAGTACACACCTGTATAAAGTAATTCCATGGAAGGAGCTTGGCAGGGCCACTCCCCCCGCTGTGAATGTGCACTGGTGGGTGTGCACTGCTCCTAGAACTGCTACTGCAAACAAATGCTGAGCACCGTTTGTACTTTTCACCTATGTTATAAAAATAAAAACCAAAAATAAGTAGTCCTGGTGGAAGTGGTTAGGTAAATTGCCTCAATTAAAAAAAATAAATAAATAAAAACAAACAAACAAAAAACAACAACGGGCGCACCTTGGTGGAGTGGTGTCTTGGTCAATCGCCTCCAAAGGAATAAGTCACTTGCCCCTGGGTTCAAGTTCTGGGTCTGGAGGGAAACATCCAGTGTGCGCAACAAAACAAAAATAAAACAAAAATGCTTCTTCCTCCTTTCTTTTCCTGCCTTCCTGCTGACCTGCCCTCATTCCTGCCTACACCTTTGTTTTTAAAAAATTAAAAATAAAGATGGCTCAAAAACGAGATGCTCATTAAAACTATTTGTAACAATATAAATTTAGAAACAGTTTAAGCATTTGGTTGAATCTCAGGTTTTGTCTAAAATGAATTAATGTTTGAAAATATAAATTAACATATCCAAGTATACATATATATGTATATATATACAACTTAAATATTTGAAATGACTTGAACAGATTAAAAAGTGATGTTAATAAGTAAGACTATCCCTAAATAAGGGAATTAAAGATCATTGCTTTTTATTCTCTCCATTTTCATGAATATTCCATTTTTCTTCACTACTTTGAGATTTTCTTTTGTAAAGAGTTAATAATTTAAGACCAGAATAGAAAAATGTTTCTGATAATAACAATAGCAAAGCTTTGAAAGCATAGTCACTTATTGACACCTGAGTAGAACTAGCTAAGTACTTATGAGGCAAATCTATAATTTATAGACACATGTGGTATATAGTTTTAATTAAAAGAAACAAGAGAAAGAATTAGGTGAGCTACTGAAGATAGCAATAGTGTAGGAAGATAGCACCAATTTTAGTCAATGCCAACATTTTCATACACTGTGAGAAAGATGAAAGGACAGGGACTAACCTGGAACAATGGATCAGTATCAGGAACAACGCACTTATTCCAAGAGATGCCCATGTGGATAATATATAAGATGATGAGTCAAATTTAAATTTCAAATAATTATTTGTTACATGTATGTCTCAAATATTGCAAGGAATGCCTTCGAAATTGTTTTGTTGTCTATCTGAAATTCAAATTTAATAAATATTCTGCATCTTTCTATGCTAAATCTGAAAATTTTCAGGGAAAACCATGCACCATTAAAAGAGTGCCATTCCCATTCTGCCCAGTTTTTCTTATTTTGAAATCAAGAGGAGATACAGCAGATATTTATTTATTCAGAAAAATTCTGAGCAACTGCTTTACGTTGCGCCTCCACTGTGGACAGCATGGGAGTATGAAGCAATGAAGTATGAAGAACATGACCTATTTTAAGTAAGAAACACGACTCTGGAGTTCAATTGTGAACTGAAATTTAATCTGCACCTTTTACTATACATGTAATTATGGGCAACTTCATATTATACGCTATACCTCAGTTTCCTCATATGTGAAATGGTTAATAATAAGCAGATAATACCTCATTTGTATAAAATACAGTCATAATTCCTGTAAATCACTCAGAGGTGTTACATATAATATAAATCCAAAGACATCTTAAAATGAAGGAATTTTTAAAATAATTCAACTCAAAAGAGGGAAAAATCAGAAAAGTAAAGCTAATAGAAAATAAGAAAGGTAATTAAAAATTCAGAAGAGTGTTATCAAAAAAATTATAATTGGACTGTAAAACTAAGCTATATTGTGTTTAAAAGTGTCAGCTCTAAAACATAAGACTATACAAAGGTTCAAAATAGAGGACAGGAGAATACATATCAAAACAAAGGAGACAAAGGAATGAGTTGAAATCTTTCACAAAGATGCAATGTTCAAAATCCAGAATATGGGAAACTCCAGATGACTCACAATGCAGTTTTGATTAAATAAACTGCATGAGAAAAGGTCATGTTGGAAGCAGATCTCTAAAGACTGAAGGAGAATTGAGACATTAATTATAATGCAATATATCAATTGTAATATAAGGATCTCAATTAAATCTAAGTTAAGCATTTAAAATATGAAACAATTTGAACAATGTATGACAAATCACATTTGATGAGGTTAGGAAATTAAGATTATTTTTAAAGTGTGCATTGATATTGTTGTGTCTTAAAAAGTGATCTTATTTTTAAAGAATGTATATTGAAAATCTACAAAGAAACTAAGATACCTGGAATTTACTTCAAAATAATCTAAATCAGGAAGAAAGACAGCAGAGGAATGGATGGATTATAGATGAAACTATTAATATGACCTAACAGCTGTTGAGGCTGGCTGATGAATGAGGTGAGTTACTGAAAGGGTAATAGAGTAGGAAGACAGTGCTAATTTTGGTCAATGCCAACATTTTCGTAATCTATGTGAAAGAGAAAAGGACAGTATCAGGAACAATGCATTTATCCCCAGAATGCCCATGTGGATAATATATAGGATCATGAGTCAAATTTAAATTTCAAATAATTAATTATCTGGTATATGTATTCTCAAATATTGCAAGGAATGTCTTTGAAATTGTTTTGTTGTCTATCTGAAATTCAAATTTGAAAAACATTCTGCATCTTTATATGCTAAATGTAAAATGTACGCAATAGGATATATTATATAAATATTTAAAAATGAAAGTAAAAGAAATTGTCTATCAAACAAATACCCGTCTAAGGGAATAGAAATAGTGATATCAACATCAAATAAGAAGGATTTTAAGGCAAAAGTTATTATTATAAATAGAGGTTCATACAAGAGGAGATTGATTGATTCACTAGGAAAATATAGCTATCATATAACGATTTCCAATTAATATTGTAGTTCTAATACGTATGACTCAAAATCGACAAAATTGGTGAAATTGATAAAATTCATCATCAAAGAAGGCAAACTTAATAAAAAATATAGAAAGTCAAAGAGCCAGGAAAGAAAAAAATGAATATATGAAAGCACAATTATTGATTTACTAAAGATATATAGAATTGTATACCTCCAAAAGTGAATAATATACATTGCTTCAGGCACATATAAAACATTCATAAATATTAGAGATATGCCAGGCTATAAAAGAAGTCTCAAGACCTTTTTAAAACTTGACATCATCTAAACAAAATTCTTTGACCATAACAAAACCAATTTAGAAATGACTAATAAAAAGCAACTTTAAAACTATATATTTAAGCCTTTTAAATCACTTATAAGTCAAAGAAATCAGCAAAATTAGAAATTTCTCACAAATTAATAAAATATAAAGACTTGGAGCTTCAGATAAAACATTACATAGAAAATTTTAGCTTTACAAGCTCATAATAAGGAATGTAAAAAACAGAAAGCATGAGCAAAGTTTTTCTCTCAAAATATGAGAGACTAATCAAAGAACTTGGAGGGAATGAAAGAAGTACTTAAGAACAACTATAAAATAGAAAACAAAAATACAACAAAACCAAATTTGAAAAGACTAATGAATTTGCTAAATCGCTATCAAAGAGAACAATTAAAAAAGAAAGTAGATACAAATAAGCAATTTCAGACAATAAAAGGTGGGAGATAGCATAGAATCATTTTAGATTAAAAAGAAAATGTAAGAATATTATCAGCAAGTAGATGAAACTTAATTGAATAAACTTCCATAAAAATATACATTGTCAAGACTAATTTGAGAAGAAATGGAAAGACTGAACAGCCCTTTATTACAAAATAAATTGAAACAATTACAAATCTTCCCATAACTAAAATTTCAAGCTACCAAAATTTCATAAGAGAATTCTATCAGTCAATAAAGAAATCTTCCCAATCTTTCATTACTCTGTAAGGTTAGAATAAAGAAAGCTAACCCCAATTCACTTTATGAGGCTAGCAAATTTTTCACTCCCCGCCTCCCCAAACACAACACACAAAGCACTTAGGGCTCCTACACATGGCCAAGGAATGTTAAGGCCTCCAGAAATTGACACATCCTGGTGGAGTAGCAGTTAGGCACAGTCCACATATATCCCAAGGTTCTGGGTTCACTTCCCAGGGATGACATGAACAACCAAGATGAACAACCAAATAAAATAAATAAGATGCTTTTTCCCCTCTCTCCCTTCCTAGTCTCTGCTTACCTTCATTCTGGCCTGCATATTTCCTTTAATTGAAAAAAGGATTCCAAGATTGTCATCTCTGGTCACAAGTAGTCTGATCTCTTCACCTAGTATCACATATTTTGTTTCCTCTGAGTACTGGGATAACAAGTCAGTAAATCACCATGGATAAGTCTCAGAAATACAGTGTTAGGGAGGGTGGGTAAGTAAGTTACTAAAGACTAAAGACAGTTTCATGCCACCCTGAACATAAAGTTCAAAACTAAGTAAAAGTAAATGATATCACTTGATATAATCATATGTACAAAAAAAATTAAGATCAATAAACATTAAATTCAGGATACAGACTCCTAGAAAGGCAGGGAAAGAGAAATATCTACATAGAAGAAGGCAGGGCCTACACAGTATTACTCATATTCTGACTCAAGTTGGGTGATGAACATAATTTTTTGTCTAACTATAAACTTTACAATTGAAATATTTATTATATTTATGCTGTTTACTTTTAAGGCATAACTTGCATAAAGTATAATATACAAATAAAAAGGCTAAGTATAGATATTGCTGAAATGTCATGTCTAGACCCAAGTCATATCTATTATGCATCAATTATTTCATAATATAAATAGAAAGACACTGATTGTGAAGTTTATCTGTAATTTGGAAGTTTTGTTTCACCATGATCATTAACAATCCATTGCCACTTTATTCTTTGCTCTGAGAATGTGACTGATCTGTAATTGAAATCCAGTATGCATGTTAGAATTCCATTGCCCTTAAAGATTATAAACTCAAAAGTGATTTTGTTAGAAAGGAGAACTTTCTCATCTAAAGTAAGTTATCTCCAAAATACATCTTTTTAGAAAATATCTTGCTCCAAGATTGATGTGGAGTATGTTGTAGGAAAGCAACACAGCCCACATCAAGACAATCACTCAAGCAGCAGAACTCAATGATTTTTGCAAGGACTATTGAATTTCAATTTCCTCCAACATGCTTTATATACCCTCTGTGGATGGGCACACAGCTTTCTAAAACTTGTAAACATTCTTGATCAAACACAGGACAATTATTAAAAATTACCTTCTATTCAAAATATGCTGAATTTAGCACACACTTGATTTTCAATATTTCAATCTGTATGTTTTCTGAGGAAAAGTTAATTTAACTTTATCCCAAGTCTTACATCTACATTAAATTAAAATTGCATAATTTTTACAATGTCCCGGTTAGCCAGAAGGATAGACCATAACTCAAGCAATCTAACAGCCAACGACACCTGAAGGAAGGCTTGTGAAGGTTCTTTGAAGCTACTGGGCCTTGCTATGCATAGAGTCAAAGTCAAGAAAAGAGATCTATTCATTTTTCCTATGAAATGATTGTCCTCACATATGTCAATTGATTTTGTATACACATAACCCCATCTAATCTTGGAAAATGTTATCATAGAGAAAAACATTTTTGTTCAAATGCAGAAAAAAGAAGCATGTCTCTTTTATCTTGCTATGTTTAAATCAAGGTAGACCCCTGAGTTTAAGGTCATGTGCTGATTATCCTTAATTTAGATAGTTTATATATGCTGTTTTACTCTAAAACTAGGAAGTTTCATAAGTTACTTGAATATTCCAAATACCGTGGCTCAGTTCTGATCCTATTTTGCTTTGAGAAAAAAGGGCAACACAATGTGTTAGGCAGAAGCTAGGACTAAAGAAAGGGAAACTGACTTGTTCTGTCAGAAAGAGGCATTGCTTCCAATTAATTCACACAAATGCATTATGAGGTGAGTATTATCTCATTTTCTCTCATTGTTATGTCTTATTCTTGCTCTAATAGATGAGTAAATAGATATTCAGAGAGGTTAAGATGATTATTTGAAGTCACATAACCACTTAATTGACGGAATTCAAACTATGAAATTCTGCCTTTGTTTTGTTTTATTTTTCCCACTAAAATCTTGTCTATTTGCTGTCCATTTGCATTAAACAGACTGTATTAGAGAACTAAAATAAAATTCCATTCTTTGGTTTCACCTAGACAGGACAAGAGTAGGAGATGGCTCAGTATGACAGCTGAGTTTAGAATTTCTGTAGTCCTCTATATTCAACTATTAATAAAGACTTCATAAAGCTCAAACCAGTCACGGTCAAGGTCCAGAGATTAGATTATGAGTTCTGCTCTGTCTGGTAGGACAGCGCCTAGGTTTTGAATGGGGTTCAGTTCCTGGATGATGGCTTTAAACTGGATGAGAAAAGCTATTGAGACTCATTCTATTTGCCTCCTTGCCAGTGTTGAAGATGACTGTTGATCACTAAACATATGTCAAACAAGGAGAAGACATTAACCCAGGATCACAAAATCTGGTCTGTGAGAATTGATCTGTTTAGTAGTGCATCTGGCACACATGAAGTGTTCAGAGACGTCAAATAGTGCTTATTAGCAGTGGATGTTCTAAGAAATCTTCTCAAAGATTAAGTACATATATTAAGATTCAAAGAACAGAGTCAGCCTGAGGCAGGCAAATAGGGTTTCCTTTCTCAGAAGATGAAGATTGCTACAAAGCCTTACACTTCTTTTCCTAACCTAATGCAAGAGATTATAGCATTAGAGGTTCATTTATTTTGTAAGGAGTCTAACTTCTCCCATCATGTCTGTTTTAAAATATAATTATCTTTTGAGAGACTATACACTAAGATTTTCATAACATAATGAAAATGAGTTAGTCAAACCTATTTTCCAATCTTAGAGACCATCCTGAATTCCAGATTATAAAAGTGGAAAAAATGATGGGAGAAGGAATGCCTACAGGGAGAATTAGTGATTTCTATGACTCTGATTTTATTTAGGTCGAGACAGGTAATAGACCCTTGTTGTTTCTGTTGCCTAATCAGCTTCCCAGAGCACTCCCCTTGAGTGGAGGAGAGTCACAGAGTGTTGAAGAAGTATTGAAGCAATCTGGAATAAAGCTGGGAAGAAACATTCCTAATCAAGCAGGCCTTTCAGCAGGCTTCTTGTCATCCTGGGATCCAGGTCTAGTGGATTTAGAAGGCACCCTTGCTACCAGTTTTAGATCTGATTCTAGGTGCCTTTTGTGATGACAAATAATGGTAACACCTGGCTCCAATCTCCTGTACACTTTTGACTGGTCTTTTCACCAGAGGGTCATATGTTCTATTTCATCCCTTGGAAAATCTAAAGGTTACCATATTTAAATTAATCATGTATGAAATTTCTGAAAATTGTATTTTAAAGTAGAAAATAATCTCAAAGATTACTTAGTCTAATTGTTCTCATTTCACAAACGATGCAACCAGGGAAGTATTTTATACCTCTACTAGTTCCCTAATTTTTCAACAGAAACAAGCAAAATTTTTTGTCCTATTTTACACCTCTTACAGAAAACAGACAGAAAACTTAATTACATAAATACTTAAATAAAACATAATTAGAATAAATAGTTGTACTTCTAGCTCACACTTTATTTTATATAGGGAAAAATCTTGATCAAAAGGATAATAGTGTTAAATACTTGCTGTTATTCATGGACAATTTAAAGCACATGCTGGCCAGTTGTAACTCCATTTCTGGATTATTTGAGTTAATCTCTTGAATCAAGGTGGTTCAATGTAGGGGATAACATGCCTTATATTTTACTTAAGAAATCAAGTGACTCATTGATAAAAGTGAAAGTACTCTGTTATCTTGTTCTTACTTCTGAATCATTGTTTTAATAAATAAAGCACTTGATATGTATATATATCATCTATATCTATATAATTTATGATAGAAATGGAAATTTCTAGTTTTACATAATAGCTACCAAAGCATAATAGGTTTGCTCCAACTTCCTATGTAAATACCAAAGTAGATCAAGTTAAGTGAAAGAAGTCAATATGAAACTATAAGAAGAGGATTAGTCAAATAGAAGTATAAAAATAATTTCATATTTTATCCATGTATACACGCATATACACACAGCAGGGGCATACATTCAGAAATCTTATATTACTCATGATAGAATAGATTGTCATCAAAATATATATCAAAATTAAATTATTTAACACAATAAAGTTTTATTTCTCACTCATGAGAATAATATGCATATTGTTAAGCCTTCTTTCATGTCTGCCTAAACCATCTTGGATATGTAGCCTTCAAGACTTCATTGGTAGAAGAAAAGTATATAGAAACAAAAAGCTTTAAACTGCATTGGTCCAAAATTAATTCATGTCACAACCACACATTCATCCATTAGCTAGAACTAGTGACACAGGACAAATTCAATTAAAAGATGATTTGGGAAGGAAGGGGGACATATGGATATATGATGTACCTTACTCTTTATGTCATTAACCTTCTAACCACAAACCTGGAGCCCCAGAGATTAAGATTCACTCATTTTATTATTCCTAATTCTGTATTCATGAGCTTCAAGAATCAATAAAATATGTAGTTATTCTCTAATTAATTCATCTTGACATTGTGTAACATGAACTAATTCATAAAGTAAATTTAAAAGTGATGGGGACAGGCAAGAATAATAAAAGTGTATTAAATCTAAAATACATACTTGGAGCAGCAAGAAATGAAATATAAAAGTTATATCCCTGATTCTGCTGTGTTCACAAAGATGTTAGCTTGATGATTTTCTTTCTCTAGTCTCTGTTCTAAGTTCCTATATACTCAGTCATCCCCAGGGAATATCAGAATTTCCAAGACCTTTGAGATCCTACCTATATGTAGCTATAGACTTCAACTACATATGGGAACTCTAAGGAAAGAACTGTTTTTAAGGAGAAAAAGATTATGCACACTTGCTTAGTTGGGACAGACACAGCTGAACTGTGATAAGAAGAATTCAGCCAGAATTGCTTTAAAAAAAAAAAATAAATAACTAGAATAATTACTGACACCAAACTGCAGATCCAAGAAACTCAAAGCACAAAGATGACAGATGTATACATATACACTGAAGTAGAGACATAAATATATATATATATATATATATATATATAGAGAGAGAGAGAGAGAGAGAGAGAGAGAGACAAAGATTTAAAAACACATACACACAATATTCAAAGTGTTAAAAATCAACATAAAGAAAATTCTTTTGTGTGATCTCAAGCTGTGGTATATTTACTCAATGGAATTGCATATAGGTTTTAAAAAGGACAAAATCTTGCCCTTTACAACAATCTGGATAGAACTAGAGGGAGTCATGTTAAACAAAGTAAGTCCCAAAGGAAAAAGAGAAATACAGGATGATTTTACTCACACTAGCCTGTGGAATATAAAGAAGCAAAACAATCAAACAGAAAAACCCCACAAAATTCACAGGGCATAAGACTAGAGTTACCAGGGGAGCTGGAGTGGGGGTGGGAAGGGAAAGGAAGGAAAGAGAGCAAAGATGATGGAAAAGGACAGTAGAACTCTGTAGAACTCTGATGGTGAACATGGTGTGAAATGCAGACTGAAATACAATTTTGGTATCCTAAAGTGAATATAGTAATGCAAATAAAAGAAATTAAAAGAAAGTCTTGTAGGTATTCAAAGAAAAAAGCCACATTAGATAGAAAGTAACAGATAACAACAACATAATTTGTCTGAAGCCACACAAAAACAGGACAATGACGTAAAACATCCATAATGCATTAGAGGAAGAAAATATCTGTCAACTAAGAATTCTATATTCAGGGAAAATTCCTCAAAAATAAAGAAGAGATAAATATTTTTCTTTTAAGTAAAAAAAAAAAAACTAAGAATCTATTGCTATCAGAACATAGTACAGTAAGAATTAAATAAAAGCTATTGAGGCGGATGAGTCCACATAGAAATTTGAATTTACACAAAAAAAGTGTCAGAAATCAAATAAGTTAAGATAAAAGAAAGTTTTCATACTCCTAAATACAACTCTTTAAATTAATAGTAGTAGTAACACATACCATATATAAAATGTTCTATATGCTACATTAAAAAAAATGTATCAATATAATTGCACCAAGAATGTGGGAGACAAATTGGAAATATATGTTGCGAGGTCCTTAAACTAGCGTATATATATATATATATATATATATATATATATATATATATACAATATTTAAAGGTAAATTAGTTGAATATGTCAATTATAAAGTATGGAAATCACAGAAAATAAAGAGAAGTATAAATAACTTTTTCTCTTATTTCAAATCCAATTATAAAGAAGTCTCAATTAACCAAAAGAAAATACATAGAACAGATGGAATAAATATCAAATATCTAACAAAATGGCAGATTTTCTTATCCAACTATATAAATAATTGCATTAAACATATAATCTAACCACGTCAACTAAAAGACATCAATTAAAACATCAGATATAAAATTATGACCCAACCATAAGCTGTCTACACAAAATTCATTTAAAATGTAATTATATAGACAAGTCAAAAGCAAAAAGATGGAAATAAAATATGCCATAAAATTCTAATCAAATAAAATTGGAGTAGTTATGTAAGTACTAGAAAAAGTGGACTCAGAGAAAGAAATATTACCAGGAACAAGAACAATGTTGCCTAATAATAAAGAGGTCAATTATCTAACTCATGTATCAATCCTAAATGTATATACACCTAACAACAGGGCATCAAAATTCATAAGTCAAAAACTAATAGGACTGAAAATAGAAAAATTTATACAATCATACCTGAAGAGTTTCTACACCTCTCTTAGTAACTAATAGAACAAACTGCCACAAAATTAGTAAAGGGAAAGAAGACTTGTGAAGCATTAGCAACTAGCCTGGACTAATTGAAATGTATAGAACAATCCACCCAACTATGGCATAATATACATTCTTGTCATATATATGTGGATCAATCACCAAGATTGGTCATGGTTAGATTATAAATCTTAACAAAAGTAAAGTTGTAGAAACTATATAAAGTACTGTCTCACACCAAGCAAAATTAAAAATTAATATCAGAGAGATATAAGGAAATTCCCAAATATTTGGAATGATTAAAGGAACATTGATAAGAACCTGTAGACATGTATAGAAAAATTTAATATGAACAATAATTCTATGCCAACAAATTCAGCAACTTAGATGAAATGGATCAATTCCTTGAAAGACAAAAACTATCACAATTCACTTCAAAAGGAGGTAAATGACCTGAGTAGTCCTAAATCTCGATTTATAAATAAATTCATGATTTATAACCTGCTAATAAATAAAAAACCGGGCTCGGTCAGTTTCACTAAAAAATTCTACCAAACACATAAGGAAAAAAAAAAAAAAAATTATGCATAAATATCCCAGAAATTAGGAGAGGAAACACTCCAATTTATTTTATGAGGTCAACATTACCTAGACTGACCAGTGCTATTTTAAATGGGATAATAAAGTTCTCTTCATATTTTCTGACCATTCATCATTTTAATATAAATGCCAACTTTGTCCTGTTTTTAATAAACGAAGGCCATCTTTAACATGGTGCAAAAGAGGCAGTTGAGTTTCCTCTAGCTTTGTCTGCTGAGGAAGGCCAAAAGCCGCTGCCCCTTTTACCCTGTGTTAAAGGCAGCTCTTGCCAGTTCTGACTATGGAGGACCACCACCGCTCCTGCTCTTTTGACTCTTATAAAGAAACAGGAGTCTGGTGGATTCCTGAGGATTCCCACTTCTACCCAACCTATACATGTTTCTTCAAAGGGAGCAGAATACTGCAGCATGATCTATTCACAGGTAAGTATTCTGGGGATTATTACTGGCACATTGGGGTTACTGGGCATTACTGGCACTGGATGGTTAAAGCAGCATGTGTTTTAGGTAGGATATTTAGAGTGAGCTTATAGAAATGCCAAATTTGGTTTTCACCAAAGGTGCCAAAATTCCTTGCACTGTCTCTGGTTGTTTGTGTGAAGTCCTGCCAGACCACACATCATTACTGTGAGATCTCTGATTGCATAGCATAGTACCTACTTGTTGCTGGCCTGGCTGCTCTGCGACTTTTTGAATTGCTGCACATGCCCACCTCACCCTTTGTCAATAGTGCATCCCTTTTTTGTTACCCCAATGTCCCGATTTTGTCTCAAGGAAATATAATTAGCCTAAAATTGCCATAATATCAAAAACAGATATTTTGTCTTTGAAAACTATATCCTAATAAGCATAGATGCAAAATTTGCAAACATAATTTTAGAAAACTGAATACAATGTGAAGATAATATATCATGGCCAAGGAAGTTTATCCCAGAAGTATCAGGCTGACTTTGCAGATGAAAATCAATGAATGTAATTTATTGTATTAACTAATTAAAAAGAAAAAATTTATAAGAATTTTTTTTAAGGAACAGAAAGGCATTTCACAAAATTCAACATCCATTAATGAGGAAAAGTCTCAACATTTCAGAAATGTTCTTAACCTGATTTTATAAAAAGCATCTAAAAATAAACCCCCTACAGTAACATAAACTTAATCATAAAAGGCTGAATGCTTTCACACAAATTTCAGGAATAAAATTAAAATACCCTTTCTCAACTCTCCTATTTGTCATCACATTGGAAATGCAACACTGCAAGAAGAATAAATAATAGGTATACAAACTGGAAAAGAAGAAACAATATTGTTTCCCTCTAGGCAAAACATGTTTATGTAGAAACTTTCAAGTAATTCACAAAATAATTCTAGCTAGAGTCAACTTTGAGCTCAAGTGAGTTCAGCAAAGTTACAAGATCAATCCAAAAATTCAATGGTATTCCTATTTGACAATAATGAACAATAAGAATTTGAATAGATTTTTAAATGTATCATTTTCAATAGCACCAAAAAAGAGGAGAGTAATGGAAGAGGGAAGAGATGGAGAAGAAGGAGCATTACCATCCTGACAACTTCAACTACAAATTTGGTATAAATGTAACAAAATATAAAAAATGTGGAAAGAATATTCATGCTGAAAATTAGAAAATGATGATGAAAGAAAGTAATAAATACCTAAATAATTGGAGACATATATCATGTAAATAATTAGAACACACACTGTCTCCCCACATCGGTCCACAAATATTTTGAAATTTTTATCAGAATTACAGAGGGATGTATTATAGATACTAGCAGCTGATTTTAAAACGTATATGGAAAGGCAAAGGGTCTATAATTTCTGGGACTTTTGTATTTGAAAAATATGCAATAAATCTCCAATAGCACCTCGTTATTCTAAAAAGAACAGGAATAAGGCTAAACTTCTAAAAAAGAATGAAAAAAATGTATCCTAGAAGAGAAGTTCTCAAAGTGTCGTCCAAGAATACCTGGTAATCCCTACAATCTTTGTGTCTATAGGGTAGAAACAATTTTCATAAAAAACTGAAACTTATTTTGTCTTTTCCATCTTAGGGACATTTGCACTGATGGTGGAAAAAAGTAATGGTGGATAAATTGCACGTCTGCATGGATCAAGGCAGTGGCACCAAGCTATGCTACTCGTCATCATATTCTTCACTACTGTGCACTAACACAGAAAGAAAAAGAACAGCCACAAAAAAGCAGGACAAAAATTATTGATTTGTATTAACTCATAAGAACCCGTCCTTCCAATATTTTGTGTGAGGAAATGGGAACTACACATAAAGTGCTTCTGTTGCATACTGGGGTTTCATAACTGTCTTCCCAAAAAAGCAATCTAATTCAACCTGGGAGCTGTCCCACATGCATTCCAAGGTCCCCGGTTTAAGACCTGGGGCCAAGGAGAACAACCAATATTAGCAACTAAATAAAAATAAAGTGCTTCTCCCATTTCTCTCTTCCTGCTGCCTACTCTTCTTCATTTCTGACTGCAAATTAAAAAAAAAAAAAATAGCCCTAGTGCAACTGCTTGAGTTGTGACCTGATTTCCCCGCTTTTCTCACTGAACTATTTTGCTTGAAAGAAAAACTACAAGCAAACTGTGGTTGTTTGGAGGTTATTTGACAGATAGCCCTGAAAATAGACAAAGTAAGCCAGGACTTCTGTGGAGATTATTTGTGGCCAATGATAAAATTCAAGTTAAAACATACATTATCTCCAGTATGTCATTGCTGTATACGTCTATGTTAATGAGCTAAAAGGTTTTATTAAGAAAAACTAGATACAGAAATACATACGTATACATAATATGCATGTTAGATATTGAAGACTGTGGAAAAGCCACTCATAGTACTTGATACCGAGTATCTTACAGATCTTGAACTTACAGATCTAAGAACTTTACATGCCCTAGAAAAGACTTTCATCTTCAGAAAATGTTCATAGTAAATTATTTTCTCTCAAATCTTGCAATAAAGCTATTAACAAAAGAGGAAAGTTGCTATTTTGGTTGGATTCCCAATTCATTTCTTACACTCTTGCTTTTTTGATTGAAATAATAATTCTGTGCAAGTCAACCATGGAAGTTTCCAACTGGCAGGTCTAGTATATTTCCTGACAAAGGCATTCCCTGGCTTTACCCTCTTAAATAAGAGAGAGAATTGAGGTGAACCTTTATTCTTGGGTATCATCCAAATTTACAAAGTGACAGCAAGCTACAGTCTTCCAACAGTGTGAGCAAATGGTACAAGGTGTTACTTCTTATATTATCTATTAGTTCAACTTCAGTGAATTTTGGTGAAAGAGAAATGGCTAGGAATGAAAAAGTCAGCTTACTAATAAAATTATAGCTAAGTAAAAGGCTGTACAATTCTTAGCTCAATTTTCTGTACATGAAGAAAGAAGTACATGTGTACATACATGCAGAACCAGGAAAGATAAGCCACTTGGAACATTTCTGTCTCTACTTCCAACTTCAAATCTTGACACTCCTTCCTTCTTCTTAGAATCAGTAATAACATTGTTTATTCCTAACATTTGTATTTTTATATGTTATGACTCATCTCTGTAAACCACTTGTTAGCTTGTCTAATCCTCTCCAGGATCAACTCTATATCTCCTTCTAAGGAAGCCGTCCCTAAGTCTACATGAAGAATCACATTTTCTTTAGCTCTCACAGGACCCTGCCCTGTGTCATCATAGCACATGGAATATTTGTCATGAAGTAATTAATTCTGAAAATATGCTACTTAATGTCTGAACCTCTGAAAGATGGTGATTTCAGGAGGACACTGACACTTTCTGATTTACTACTGAATCCAAATATCTTGCATGCAATAGAAAATAAATAGTAAACAAATAATAGCAAAATCTTCAGTGAATTTAGGTTTCATGAAATTAAATGACAAAGAACAAGGGAAGGGTGGGCAAATCAAGTAAAAATTGGTCAGTTGTTTGGTGAAGGATAGAACTGGACTGTTGGTGGTAATGTTGATTGACTGTGAGGCACAACTTAAACCCATATTATGCAACAATGCAATGCTCCTTAACCCATTTCCTATTTGGGGGTGGGGATAAAGTGCAGATGACTGCCAACTTTAATTTTAAATGAGCCTGCTTTTTGAGACTGAAGCAAATCTCACAGATTTTTAATGTGAAAATGAAATATAAAAACCATTCATGAAGTTATTTCTAAGCAGAACTAGTCTCTGATGCTAATGTAACAGAAATGTATATGAAACTCAGTATTTAATTACTCAGGCCAAATGGGAAAAGGGCTAATAAAATTCTAAAAATTAAACAAAAAAAGCCTATTTCTAACAGAATATATGCCAACTTTTTGTATTTTGAACCACATATGAACCCCATACTTTTATTTCATTTAGATATATGGCCTGAAGTGGAATTGCTGATCATATAGCAAAATACTTCACACTGTTTTCCATAGTGGCTGCACAAACTGACATTTGGGGAGAATTTTTATTTCTTCTTCAATCTCCTTGCTTGTGATAGTCTTGTTCATATTTTCCATTTCTTTCTGATTCTGTCTTGAAAGGGTGAATGCTTTTAAAAACCTGTCCATGTTCTCAGGTGGTCTAATTTATTGGCATATCACTGGTTACAGTCATCTGTTTTATGAAGCTTTGTATTTCTGGGGTATCCTTTGTAATTGCTCCCCTTTGATTTCTGATTCTAGCAGTGAGAGTCTACTCTCTTTTTCTTGGTAAATCTAGCCGAAGGTTTCTCTATTTTATTTTCTCAAAGAACCAGCTTTTAGTTTTATTGATCTTTTGATTTCTAATTTATTTATTTCTACTCAGTCTTTGATTTCATTCTTTCTATTATTTTGGCTTCAGTTATTCTTTTTCTAGTTTCTTTTGATGTAGAATAAATTATTTATTTGTAATGTTTCTTGTTTCTTGATATAGATTTGGATTACAATAAACGTCCCTTTTACTACTGCTTTTGCTGCATTCCATAAATTTTAGTAGACTGTGTCTTTTTTTCTCATTTATCTCCTGTACTTCTAAAATTATTCTTTGATTTTTCTCTTTTACCCAAGAGTAATTCAGAAGCTTGTTGGTTAGCCTCCACATATTTTGGAAACTTCCAGCTTAGTTTTTGTGACTGATTTCTAGATTTATGCCACTGTGATCATAGAAGATGCTGGTATTTCAGTGATTGTAATTTTGGTGAGACACATTTTGTTTTCCAACACATGGTCTATCCTTGAGAATGCTCCATGAGATCTTGAGAAAAATGTGAAATCTGCCGTCATTGGATAAAGTGTTGGTATATGTCTATTAAACCCATCTGTTCTAATTTATTATTTAAATTTGTGTGTCCTTGTTAATTTTCTGCCTGGTTGATCCGTCCATTATTGTAAGTCGAGTGTGACACCTCCTACTATTACTATACTGTTGTTGATTCTCTCTTTAGTCATGTTAATAATTGCCATATAGAGATAAATAATTGATAATTATATATTGTTCATCCAGTCTTTTTTACCTTCTTTAGTTGAAAGTCTAATTTATCTGAGCTTAGTATGGCTGTCTTTTTTGTGTGTTTGTTAATGCATGCTTGTCAATTATCTTTCATCCATTGATTTTGAGCCTCTGTTTATCTTTCAAATGTAGATGTGTCTCCTGCATGTAGCTGACAGTTGTGTTATATTTTTTAATCCATTTGGCCACTCTATGCCTTTTTATTGGTGTAGCTAAACCATTGAAACGTAGGGTGATTATCAATATGTAACTGTTTATTGCATTTTTGTTAACTCCTTCTGAGTGTTGTTGCAGACAGTACCTTTGTTCTTCTCTTTCTCTTCACAGGTAATTTGAAAGCATTATGTTGGGTTTGGTTTCCCTTTTTTTCTCTGGATTTATGTTTTTTTAGGTTACCATGCATTTTACATAAAAGTTTCTCCTTTTATAACCTGTTTGCCTTCAAAACAAGTTAGTCTTGAGATTATTCTAGCATTCCATGTTTTTTACCCTTCTACTTCCCACATTTTATCTTTTGATGTCTCACTACTTTTGAGTGGGATTCCTTTTCATTTTATGAAACTTGGTAAAAATAATTACCAAGATTAATGTCAGGGAGATTGCATTTAATTTTTCTTCTGGGAGCTTTATGGTTTCAGGTTTTATGTTCAGGTCTCACTTCTTTTCAAAGCTAGTATTTCCTGTAAAGCTGGTGTCATGATGACGAATTCCTTTAACTTTATCTTGTCTGTAAAACTCTTTTTGTCATTCCTTCAATTTTTAGATGATATTCTAGTGGGGTGGAGTACCCTTGGTTGGAAGGTTTTTTTTTAGTACTTTGAGTGTATCACATCATTCCCTTATGACTTGGTAATTTTCAACTGCGAAATCTGCTGACAATCTTTTGTGGGATTTACTGTATGTAACTTATTTTCGTCTGGCTGCTTTCACAATTATCTCTTTGTCACAATGTATGAAAATAGTCAGTATCCTCAGGGATGCTGTAAACATTTCTTTCTGATTCTGTCAGCCACAGGAGAGGCAACTATGAGTTGTGCTTCCAATATGGTTGTCTGACTTTAGCAGTCCAAGAAGAAGATGACGTGAGCTATCAACAGTTCCACAGCTATATCCTAATGGAAGAGAGGGTAGGCACTACCCTCTGGGGGCTGTCCCACAATGCTGGACTCCAGTGCTGTTCATGTTAGAACACTGCTCCCATTCACAGATGACTAGCCTTCTGTTCACCCCACCCAAGGGTCCAGGCTCAGTTACTGAAGTCAGTTCCCAGGTATAGGAAGACTTGCTTGCTGAGGGAGATAACCTATTAGCTCCTGAAGAATGTCAGTTTCACTACTCTCTCCCCATTTCTCCAGCATCTCTGAATGGCAGATTCAGCATTGAGATAGATAGACTTTCTACCATTTTGTGGAGGTATGTGTACTCTCTCTTTGGTCTCATTTCTTTTCAAAGATAGTAACTGCCAAATAGGTGAATTTTTGGTTGTGCTATAAAGAGGAGGGGAATCTGAGATCTTAACAGTCTGTCATTGTAGAATAAAATCCCTATCTCCTTTTTTAAAATGATAGTCATTCAGTCATAATAGGTGTGAGATGTTATGGCATAGTGGTTTTGAATTACATGTTCCTGTGTGATTAGTGATGCTGAACACTGTTTCATATACCTATTGATCATTTGTATGTCTTCTTTGGAAAAATGTTTATGCAGTTGTTCTATCCATTTTTCAATTGGATGGGAATTTTTTTAATTATATGAGTTCTCGATTATTCTGGGTATTAATACATTATCAGATATATGATTTGCAAATATTTCTCCAGTTTTGAGTGTTGCCTTTTCATTTTATTGATGGTTTCTTTTGTTGTGAAGAGCTTTTTATTTTAATGTTCTCTCACTAGTTTGTATATGTTTTTGTTACCTTTGCTTTTGTTGTCAAGACACATCATTACCAAGACGAATGTCAGACAGGTTGCATTTAATGATTTTTCTTCTGGGAGTTTTACGGTTTCAGGTTTTATGTTCAAGACTTTAATCCATTTTGAGGGTTTGTTTGTTTTTTAATGTACAGTGAAAGAGAGAAATCCAGTTTAAGTCTTTTGCATGGAGTTTCCAAGCTTTACCAGTGTCATTTATGAAAGAACCGTCCTTCACCCATTAGATAGTCTTGGCTTCTTTGCCATAAATATGTGGATGGACTAATGAGCTCTCCATTCTGTTCCATTGATTGATATGTCTGTTTTTAGGAAAATGTCATACTGTTCTGATTACTATAGCTTTGTAATATAGTGTAAAGTCAATAAGTGTAATGCCTCCAACTCAGTTCTTCTTTCTCTGCATTGTTTTGGCTATTCAGGGTCTTTTGTGGTTTATACAAATTTTAAGATTATTTGTTCTACTGTGAAAATGTCATTAGAATGTTGATAGGAATTGTATTAATCTGTAGTTTGCTATGAGTAATTTTATTTTAACAATATAACAATTTTAATTTTTATTTTAAGAATTTAATTCTTCCAATCCATGAACACATAGTATACTTTCATTTTTTGTGTTATCCTAAATTTGCTTAATCAGTTTCTTAGTTTTCAGTGTACAGTTTGTTCAGTTTCTTGGTCAAATTTATTACTACATATTTTGCTGGGTTTGATGTAATTATAAATGATGCTTTCATAATTGTAGAAATTGTACATTTTTTCTTCATTTTTTTCTGATCATTTGTACTTTAGTATAAAGAAATACACCTGATTTTTAAATATCAACTTCGTATCATGTAACTTTATTGTATTTCCTTATTAATTCTAACAGTTTTTTTAATGTACTGTTTAGGATTTTTAAATGATGTCATCTGCTAGCAAAGACAGTTTTACTTCTTACTGTTCAGTGTAGATGCTTTTTAATTCCTTTTATTGCTTGGTTGCTCTGGTTTGCACTTTCAAATCTATGTTGGATTAAAGTAGTGAGAGTGGGCATCCTTGTCTGTTCTCTAATTATAGAGGAAGACTTTATAACACTGAATATTGTGATAGCTTTGGACTTTGTCATAAACAGCCTCTATTATGTTGAGATGTGTTCTACCTATCCCCAATTTGTTGACAATTATCATAAATACGCATTGAATTTTGTCCATGCTTTTCTGCTTCTATGATTCTTATCCTTTATTTTGTTAATATGATATAGAACATTGAAATTTTCAATAGTCAAAATATCCTTAGATACCTGGAAGAAATTCCTCTTGATTGTGGTATATATACCTTTTCATGTTTTATTGAACTCAGTTTGCTGATTGTTGAGGATTTTTGCATATATATTCATCAGGGTTATTGGTCTACAACTTTTTTTTCTTGTAGTGTCCTTGTCTCATTTTGGTACTAGAGTAATCTTGGCTAATAAAATGAGCTTTGAATTTTTTCCTCCTCTTTGTTTTTTTAATAAGTCTGAGAAAAATTGGTATTAAAACTTTTATAATGTTTTTCTAGAATTCAATAGGAAAGTCACCTGGTCCTGGACTTTTCTATGTTTGGAGGTTTTTGATTGCTGATTCAGTCTCCTTATTAATAATTGATCTCTCAGGTCTTCTAATTTATTATTTTGGGCAATTAAGTTGTTCAGGTTGCTAGTATATAATTGCTTATAATGTTATATTATGAGTCTTTGCAGTTGTATAGTATCAGTTGCAGTCTTTTTTAATTTGAGTCTACTCTCCCTTTTTCTTGGTAAATTTTGCTAAAGTTTGGCCTATTTCATTCAGCTTTTAAAAAAATTACATTGATGTTTCTATAGTCATTTTAGTTTCTATTTCATTTATTGCAACTCTGATTTTTGTTGTTTCCTTCCTTCTGCTACTTTAGGGCTTTTTTCTCTTTCTTGAGTTTCTAAAGTTACAAAATTAAGTTATGTAATTAAGATGTTTCCTTTTTCCTTATCATAGATGTTTGTCACTATAAACTAATCCTTTCTTCAGCTTGATGTAGTCTGCTGTTGAACTCCTCTATTGGATTTTTCAGTTCTATTATTCTATTCTTCAACCAGATAGCTTTGTTTAGCAAGGTCTTATATATTCCACCTCTAATTTTCTTTGCTGAAATTTCCACTTTGTTCATGCATTGCTCTCCTGATGTTAGAAAGCATCTTTATGACTGTTAAGCCAGTTCGGCGATAAGAGGCAGAGACAAGGAAGCCCTTGGACTCTTAAGCGAGATATTATTGTCCTGCGTGCAGGCCTGGAAAGCTCCTTTCTGAGAAGAGACAGAAGAAGCAATTCAAGAGAAGCTGTAAGAGAAGGGCTTTTAAGGGGGTAGTCACTGACCAGCATGGAGGGGCCTAGATAAGGCAGTGTGGCTGAGCTGTTAATTCAGGGGTAGGGAGTGGATGGACTGGAATGTTAGGTGAGTGCAGAGCAGTGGGGATGGAGTCCTTGAGTTCTATAAACAGGAGGGGAGTTAAACAGCCTTGCTTCAGACTGCAAAACGTTCCATCTCTCATGCTTGGCTAGAAAGTGACAGCTTTCAATCTTTTTGTCTCCTGTATCAATGACCATTTTTTAAAACTTGTGTCAGGTACATTCTTCAACTCTTCTTTATTGAGTTATGTTTCTGTATTTAATCCTGTTTTTATTTCATTGTTTGGAACTTCTTTTCCTTCATTTTCCTTGACACACTCTCTTTGACTTCTGCACATTAGATATGGGTTATTTCTCTCAATCTTGACAAAGTGGTCTTGCATAAAAGATGAAACTTATCCATTGTCTTTGTCAAAACTTTTGTTGTCTCTAAAACATTTGTGATAGTCCAAGGTAGCTTGACTCCCAGTAGGTGAGGGTGCATCAAGACCTATCTAGCTCCCAAAGAGTATTGTAGTCACACCTAGATTCAGACAGATTGGAAGTCAGATTCTCAGATAGTAGCTGGGAGAGCAGGTAGTTAGGGGCACTCTATGGAGAGAATGGGAGGTGTGGAGATGTCTACTTCCATAGGTATATATTAATATACCACACTGATGTGCTCCTGTGTCTATTTAAAATGAATTATTTGTATGCTAAAGTCCTATAGGGTGTGAATGAAATTTCCATTGAATATCAGGGGTTTGTCCCTTGGGTGGCAGCGACAAAAACTATAAACTAAGGCATCAGATAAATGTACAAACTAATTTCAAGAAGATACTAGCAATTTAGATGGGACAAGAATGGAGATTGAGGTCACATCTGCTGGCTTCCCATGTCTCCAGGCAGGATCAAAGTCAACCCCTTACTGTGTGCTAAATTAGAAATTTGATTCTCAGGCAGTAGCTTTTAAAGTATGCGAATAAGACCTCTTTTAAAGAAAGGCTGAGGGATGGTCATTCTCTTCCTACTCCTGTTCTGCTGAATCCTGAGGGCATAGCCACTACAAACCCTCATGAACTCATTAAAAACCATGTCTTTGTTAATTATAGTTTATGAGACTTCCAGATACAAGGTCCACTGGCTTTCAGAACTAAGTGTTTGGAGGTTCTATCTCTCATCTAGGAGTTTTGAAAGTTGAGGCATTAAACATGAGATCCAAATCCTTCATTCCTCAGTGAGAAGATGGGAGATGGGGGTTCCCTCCTGACTGTATTGATGCTATACCTTGGGTGGTATGTGTGATGAGTGTGTATCTCAGTTTTTCTTACCCATTTCAGTATGAGTATTTCCTCATTTGCCTGATTTGTAGAATTCAATGTAGTTTCTATATTTATTGCAGAGGAAAATGCTGTATGTGTTGCTGTAGATTCAGCATGTTTATGAGAGAAGATAAATTAAACAGCCCCCAATGTTTCCGTTTTGGAATTGATCCATGAATTATTTTAAGTCACTACCTTTAGGTTCAAGAGTTTGTTTGCTGAGATAACATTGAACGCAAATTTCAGGTGTGCAGGTTCACTCTTCATCAATAATATGACATAACCCGCCCACCACCAAACTTCTAATAGTCCTTCAAAAATGTCCATTGAATCCCTACCTACTACTCGCACCAACAACTCTTTCCTTATGGTAACCTCAGTTCTGTTGCCAGTGTCCAAGGATTAATTTCTGTTCTGTTTTGTCTCTCTGTTTCCTTTGTTTCCATATATATACATATATATACATATATATATGTATATATATGTATATATATACACACACACACATATGAATGAAATCATTCAAATACCTTAAGATTTTTAAATTGCAAATATTTCAAACATGTCAGCATCACTGAGTTTGTGTGAAGTTTGCTATTTTGGGACTCATTAGAGTAAGATTTATGAGATAATCTGGGGTCTCATTTCTCTGTTTCAAGCTTTTAATCAGCTGCATTTTGTAAAAGATTCTTTAGCAGAACAGTAAGATATTTGAAGCGGTTTCTTCATTTGTAACATTTATGACCATAGAATTTTAAAGACGATATCTTGGAAATCACTTAGGTCACCTTTGTTTTACAGACAAAAAATTCGAAGAGCAATTATTACAAAGAAGTTTCTACTACTTTCTCACTGTTCTTATTTGGCGCTTCTCTACAGATACACACAATAGGAAAAATTGTTAATCTAATTGATTGAGAGCACAGGTCATTGATGTCTTTTCACTAGTGAATGGTCTCATGGTGCTGTAACAGCCATGATGAAATCTGATCCATGGAGCAGGTCAAAAGACTATCTCTTCTATTTTCTTCTTTGAATTGTGTTTTCCCAGTGAATATGTTGGTTAATAAACTTAGAACCTCCTTTTACCTTTTTGGGGGTAGGGCAGCCTGGCTGAAACTTTTATAACAGCTTCCTCTATCATAGATGTCTGAAGGTAGCAAGATTTGAAAGTTTCCGTTCAGTGTAGGCAGTGCCCACTTAGGTGACATTTCGAACTTTGTCCTCTAAACCAACTTTTATCAGTCAGCACCAAGAGAATTGCATGCTAACTCAGCACTTTGATTCTCATTTAACTGAGGTTGCTTGAATGTAGCTCCTAAGGTGGTAATGTTACAACTTGTTTAAAGTAAATGAAACAAGAAGATGAGGATGCAGTAACAATCACTAGCTGGCCAAGGTCTTCCAGTGTCTTTTATCACGACTTCCTGAAACATGTTCAATACTCGCGAAATTACCCCTCAAATTGTGGTCATTTCACACCTGAGAGCATGATATTTGATCATTTGAACAGGTCAACTAAAACAATATTGACTGAAATAGAATCATCTTTTAAGCTTTGCATATTTTCTCTCCCTAACTATAGTCACCTTTGATCAATAATTCAGTAAGAAGACAGCAAAGTTTTATGAGTCCCTTCAATAGTCACCTCTTTTCTTCTCTCATCTCACATTTCGTCTTCCATTCATGGTTTTCCTCTGCTCTTTTTCCTCTTCTATGTTCTAAGCCTTCCATAGCACTGCAGCTAACTCCTCTCAGATAATCACATTACTTGACCTCTGTTAGCACTCAATTAGCTTTAGAACTGACTACCCATGATCCCTGCCCTACTACTTTTCAGGTTCCATCTTTAAATCAAACAGCTAAACTCTGATTACCATATTGCTTCTACACCATCATAATAACTCATAACACATTATGCTGTTACACCCATGGGCAAGGATCAGACGGTCATACAGGCCCTCCTTAGTTATAGTGTTCTTCAAGCAGGAAGTATTCTAAACAATCTATACCAGGCATCAGCAAACTTTTACTTATAATCATACAGTAAGTATTTCAAACTTTTCATGTCAGCTTGTCTCTGTTTCATTTTATCATGAAAGTAGCCACAGATAATATGCGAATCCTTGAATCTGACTGTGTTCTTATCATTTTATAGACACTGAAATCTGAATTTCATATAATATATGTATGTCACAAAACTTTACTCTCCTTTTGTTTGGTTGTTTTTTTGTCCACTTAAAACCATTTTAAAACCATTTTAAAATGCAGAATCCTTTCTTAACTCCTGGGCTGTATATAAATAGGGCCACATTTGGCCCATGGGCCATGGTTTGCCAATTCCTGCTATGTGTGATATCTTTTGGTAGCTTCTTTGAATGCTTTGTTCCATTTTTTTTTTGCAAAGCATATTTTTAGAAAGTTACTCATATTATTACTACATTTTTACTCATAGTTTACTATCAGAGGATAATTATTATATTAATTAATATTTATTGTCATATCAAATAATTGGAATTTCTGTTGATGGAATTGAAACATAAGTTGGTCATAGCATACCATTTCCTTATTTCCTACTAATGATAATCCAGGTGGCATTCCTTTAATTCTCTTGAAAATGTTGTTTTATTTTTAACATGTCTATTTTCACAGAATTGAATATAATTGCTCCTTTTCACCTTTCTTAGTAATAATAGAGTGCTAAACCAGCACTAAGAATTCTTTGGAGACATGCCCTGTGGAAGTAATGTATGGTAGATTATTTGGCATTCATTAGGAAAACTTTTCAAGGCACTCAAATATCTCAAAAATAAAGATACCAATAGAGTATATATTTTCCCATAAAATTTAATAATATATAGCTCAAAAAAATCTAAGGAGATACTTTCAAATCTTCTACAAGTAGTAAATATAGAACCAAAGTCATTCATAAGGCTATTACTCCTTTCATGAGATGTATTATAAACACGAAGAGTAGGAAAAAATAAAAAGTGAAAGATGACTTTCTGGATAGGTTTACTTAGTAGCTAAGTGACTCAACTCTACACTCATACTCCAGCAGAATACCTCCAGCTAAGTAATATCCTAGCAAATTATGAGTTAGGTAATTTGAGGAATTTTGATGACCATGGTGAAAATGCCAATTTAACTCTATGAATGCTAATGTTATGCTTTGTTTGAGAAGTCACAAAATAATAAATGCTTAGAATTGGTTAAGTTATAAAGCAGTAGACTTGATGTCTGACCAATGTAAAGAAGAGTCGTCCCCATATACCAAAGGATTTCAAGAAGAGTGAACATCACCAAGGACTTTGCATCCTCTTCTGGGAAAAAGGCTAGTGCATTTTCAGTTAAAGGTAAAATAGTTGCATCATGTTAGGAGGAAGTAAGGTATTGTTATTAGCTTTATTTAGAGATTAAGTATGATTTGAGAAGATTTATGTGGTTACCAAGTTGACAAACGTTGGGTTTTTGACGAATAATTTTATGTGCCAAACTGACTTAGCCACAGTACCCAATAACAGGTCAAACATTAGAGCCTGTCCGTGCAAGGTAGTTTTAAGATATGATCAACACTCAAATGAGTACACTTTAAGAAAAGCAGATAATCCTTTATAATGTAGGTGAGTTTCATTCAACCAACTGAAGACCTTAAGAGAGAAAAGACTTAAGAGAGAAAAGAAGAGGGAATTCTGCTTCCAGAAAGCCGTTGGACTCCAGGGGCACTGTCAACCTCTTCCTTGGGTCTCCACCCTATTGTCTGCAATTTCAAACTTGTCTGTCCCCACCATTATGTGAGATAGTTCCTTAAAATATACCTCTTTATATGCACATGCATCATATTGGTTCTATTTCTTTGGAGAACACAGACAAACAAATCCTTCCCAAGTCTCTCTTAAATGCTTCACCTCAACCCCATTGTGTCTCCTGCATATGCACTTTATCTTCTGTAATGCATTGTCATGGCTGACACTTCCTCAGGCTATTGCTCTAACACGTCAGGATTCAAATTGCCATCACTGACACCTATATGTATATAGCATACCTTTCAGAAGGGTTGAATTAATGGGCCAAAGTATACAAAATGGCACAGCCCAGCAAATAAATAAATGAATAAATAAATAAATAGAACCTTCATATTAGAAATGCATTTTCTTTAAAACCTCCCAGCCATAATAACTGAGGATTATTATTTATTTGACTGCTCTATGTTATTTGACTTTGCTTTTCTCTCAGTAACACATCACAATGAATTTCAAAAAGTAAAAAGCATCCAGGCCAGTTTCTCTAACTGCTGTGCTATGACACTGGAATTCAGTACTTGAAATGCTTTCAGGTAAAAAACTCTTCACTTGGAAATTTAAAAATGCTTCCTAAATAAAAATAAAAGGAGAAATTATGAACTATTTAGAAAATCCCAGGAAATGTAGCTAGAGAAGTAATCATAGGAATAACTATGAGTATAAAATAAATTTTTTAGGAAATGTGATGAAAATAAAAAATTGACACTCAACTCAAGAAACTTGAAAGTGAACAACAAAATAACCTTTTAAGTAAGTAAAAGTGGTTAATGAAGATGAAAAAAGAGACCAATGAAATCATTTAATTTAAAACTCATGATAAAAGCCAAAGCATCTTTGAAAAGACAAACTCATAAAAAGCTTCTGATAGACTGATTTAAGAAGGGAAAACACAAGCGAATGGGGATGAATATTGAAAAATTTTCTGAACTATAGGAAGAATTTTTTTTAATGGGAAAACATTACATACACATACATATTTATATGAATATCATTGACAATCTTCATAAAATGGATAGTTTTCTATGAAAGGACAGTCAAACTTAATAAAAAAGCAAGAAACCCTAAAAATGCTATTATTAATGGACTAAATTATAAATTAATCAATAAGTTATATACCAAACCCTGGCAAGTTCTATGTATTAATCAATACTTTAAAAAATTATTAAACTTTTCAAAATATATTTTTAAAAAGGTAAAATACTTCAAACAGCACAAAAATAGGAGTTACTCAACCTCTAAGATACACATATATGCACAATATAGATTTAAGAGTTATTTAAAAAATTGGCATCCCTATCCAGCATATAATGATAGTCCGACATATTTCTTTCTCACCGCCAACCATTAACCATCTAGGTAATAGTTCTTACTCCATTCTAAAAAAATTTACAGTATTCCTGTTAGACTATGGAATAGAAATGTGACCTAAGCTGTACCAATCAGTTCTTTTGTTTGAAATCTGATTCTTAAAAAAAGTCAGGAAGCAACAAAGAAAGGTAGTTGGGTTAGATTAATGCCATGGAACTTTATTAGAAAAATGGTTCATTAGTTTCTGTTGCTCTGATTCTCAGAGCAACCTTGATTTCTGTCCTTCTTAAGCTTTAATCATTGAACTTTTTGATTACATCTGCAAAATAACCTCATTGTATTTCCAATACACTTGATTTATTGTTACCCATTAGTATTTTTCATTATTTGCCACCAGAGAAATTCATCTTACATACTTAGAAAACTGTACAAATACAATTTATTTACATGCATAGATTCGAGTTAGAGAAATGATGAGGTACCAGTAGAAATCAAAGAAAATTTTACTAAAAATACAATGTCAATCTCAAATATTTAGAAAAAAGAAAATTTGTAGTAAAGTAACTATAGAAGAGATTTTTTTCAGCATAGGCATATATCTGTCAGAAAATTCATAACCTTTGGTAAACATTACAAGTAACTTCAAAAAAAGTCAAGAGAAGACAAGTTTTCTATTAATCTTATTATCAATACTGAACTTGGGGTAGTACACAAAAATAGGACAAATAGATATATAATTTTGTAATCACTATTGAAATGATATTCTAATTAAGTAATATTTTGAAAATCTTTTAATATGTGATTTTTACCCTACTTGATGAGCAGGCACAGATATAGAGATTATATGCTTATTTTAAAAGCACAGTAATATTCAGTTTTTAACATACAGCATTAGTGTTCTTTAGATCAGAAAAGGTAACCTGTCTCCCTATAATTGCAAAGTCATGGCAAAAAAACACATGAAAGTCAAATTTCAAAGAAATCTTTTCTTTTATTTGGACTGAGATTTTTTTAAAAAGGCATAAAAGAGAGCAAAGCAAGTAGATGCCGTCTCAATATTATCCTCTGGACAAGAAAATGAGGAGGTGTGTAAGATAAATAAGAGTAAACTGAAGGCAAAGTGGTTCCTTTGTCTCCTGCTCCCCATTTGGGACTCAGAGAGAAGTTCACTTCATAGGTTGCCTCCATAGCATGATGGGTCCAAATGCACCAAAATAACTAGAAATATATGAGGAGTAAAGCAAGGATGTTTCATTTTGGAAGGCCATCATTGGTTCCCATCCTGTAAGACAATAGGTTGAAAGCCTGAAGGCCTGTGACCTGACTGCAGAGTCTGGGAAGGATTGTCAATCCAGGGAATCAGGTGGAGGATGAGCCAAGGAACAGAGGTGCAGCAGCAAAAACTAAGGGAAGTGCATATTCAGAGAATGGGAACCCAGAGATGGAGGTCCTGGGTAGGGGAGGTGAGTATAGTCATTGCCTCCAAGAATTTCAATCAAGTAAAAAAGCAATAAATTGCAACTTCACTGGTCACAAATGATACTACTGGATTCTAGTAATCCAGATAAAGATGGCACCACCATGAAGATAGATTAAGGATATGACACACCTAAAGTCACATCACCATCATGAAGACAGGGGAAGTTTCCTCAAATACTCAACCCTACCTTGGAGAAAAGGGGCACGTCACTGAATGTGCTATTTTTTCCTAAAGAGACTGAGAATATTCCAAAGAGGCTACTTAATTTACCAGACTGGACTAAATGAGACTGAACAATATAGTTGAATGTTTGCTGCTAACTACAAAGAAGAAAACTGGGTCAATTATGGGAAAAAATAAATAATATTTTCCCTAAATAGTGTAAGTTTCAGGATGATGACTTCATGCCAGTCCACCAAGAAACTGTATGATCATAAAGTGGAAAACTATTAGAACAAAGAAAAATCAAGTAAGGTCAGATAAGAAGTACATAGAATTATTTTTTAAAATATCCTTAATTTATGTAATATTATGATGCAATATTCCTTCAATATTTTTAAAAAAGCAATTAAATGTCATACGAAAAAAATCCCTCTCATAATATAAAAAACAAAACAAACCTAAAAACCTCTCCTTCTGAGATTAACCAGATTGACAAAAGGAAAATGATAAAAAGACCTAAATAAATGACTTAGCATAGATGCGAATATTCAATTACTAATGCCAAGTAAATTTCCATAGGAACTTTGTGTTGAAACTGACAGAATGACTCTAATGATTCTAAATTTTATCTAAAAGATTAGTCAATAGAATTTAGGGAAAAGAAAAAAACAACGTAATTGGGGAGTGAGGGGTGGTCTTTCCATATTAGATATTGAAAAATCTTTTAAAGATACTATAAGTAAAATATATCTAATATTGATGGTAGAATTAAAATAAGATAGTAAAAAATCCTGAAAAGATCAGATAAATGTATATTTAAAGAACCTAATTTCTGATAAGAATGGTGTTTTAAATATAGGTATTATCACTTAGGTATGGTGACACTAGCAGACCAGGAGATGATTACTACAGGTCATTTTTATATTCACAGATCACAAGAGGAAAAGGCACAACTGGAGGGTCAGAGAATTGGGGTGAGTCAGGAAACAGAAGGCGAGCAACTATGGGTAAAAGACTTTATTTTGGTTTTTTCAAGGAACAATGACAGCAGAGTAAGCTTTAGCATCAACTAATTTGAATAATATAAGTAGATTTGGGGTCTCTGGCCTGTTGCTAGTTACCTGGTACCTGGAAAACTCAGGCTCACTCGTTTTGCTCTACTCTGCTCTTTCTCTTATCCCCTTATTATTTTTTTTGCTGTTCACCTCCTTTGCCTACCTTCTTTGTATATTTGTATATCTCTTCAGTCTACTCCTTGCCCTGGGTGATTCTGACTTAAATATTTTTCTTAACCTAACTTATAAATATATGTACAGCCGTACGACCATGCAGTCATACAACCATACATACAAGTATGTATGTCTCTTTGTCAATTTCTTACAATTTATGGCTTTATTGGTGATGGAGTATAAATGTGTGAATGTGTGTGTTTGGAAGGGGATTATTTTGCATAGATATACATTTTATATGAAACAAAACAATATGTCTATTTCCTAAGGACCATAATTCAGTCATTGTTCCCCAGTTTTCTAACTTTCTTCATGGTTTCCCTGGTACATTGTCAAATTTATTTTCAATTCTCTTTTCACCCAGAATGCATCACAAAAAAATCCCAGAGTTTTGCTTTGCTTTTTGTTTTTAGTTAGTACACACTTCCTTTCACTGTCCTTTGTCAACTGGATACATTCATGTTTCTGAGAGATGACAAGAATTTCTGTTCGCTTGGTAAAATAAATTGATTGCTCCCTCCTATGATCAGTCAACTTTCTAGTCAACTGCATTCTGTCGGCACAAGCTCCAGGGTCTCTCCTTCAGTCCTTTGGAGTCTGCTAAGCAGAGCTACAAAGTCAAGAAGATCATGGTGACCTTGTGGACAACCAAGTCAATCTCGCTGAGCCTAGTTCCCTCATTGAAGAGAAGTTGCTGGGCGAATGCAATACAATCACATACATTCCATATCGAGTGAGATATGGTAATTTGTAAAAAGGCAGTAATTTGTACTAAATAAGCAGAACTCAAATTACAGTCGTTATGTCGTTATGGTCATTATTACTACTCCTATTAGGTCAATATAGTTACAAACTTGCAATCGAGACGGACTTACTAAAACTGAGGCCAAAAGTAGAACCCATAAAAGACAAGATTTGTAGATTTAATATAAAATAAAAATTTCTTTATTGTAGAGAGCACAATAAACAAGATTAAGACACAGAAAAAGATCCATAATCTATTCAAAACTTAAAGGTTATTATCTTAATATATATTTTAAAATCTTACATGTTAATAGAAATAAGAATTTAGAGAGAAAAATAGGCAAAGGATGTAAATTGACAATTCACGATAAAACAGTGAAAAAAAGACCAGAAAGTGGAAATGAAGTTTGACTTCATTAGGATTCAAAATATAAATGAAAAATGCTAGTTTTTTCATATCAAATTTGGCAAACATTGTTTAAAAGTTCGAAATGGAGATATATTCCATTTGCCTTAGAATATATTTATGTACTTTCCAGTTGCTTCCAGGTATAACTAAGCTTTCTTGCTAGTTCCTTTCTGGTCCAGTTGGTTCCAGGGGGAAGTCTCAGAGCACGCACATCTTGAATGAGTACTTTAACATCAGATCAATGAGTGCCATCAATTTAGAGCCTTTAACAACAATCATGGAACAAGAAAATCAAAAGTTCCTGAAATATTGTTGCTCATATATGAAAATAATTTCATAGAATATTTCCAAAGTTAACAATAGTTTTAAAAAATTAGCAAGACAGTCATTGTCAATAGTGAATTGTGAAATTGAAAAAAATTTCCTAATTATTAACACTATTAAAAAATTTTTGATTAGACATGCTAAAAACTAGACTTTCTGTTCTTTCGGTAAAAGCACTATAGAATTATTCTAAAAAGGGATGCATACAGAGAATGCAGATTAAAAGTATAGGAAAGCATTGGTGCTCCTGGGTTGAGTTGTGATTGATTGCAGTCCGCATATATCCCAAGGCTCCCAGTTTGTGTTCTATCCAGGAACTGGCAGGAGTAACCAAAGTGAACAACTACAAATAAATAAAAAATGTTTTTTTCCTCCTCTCTCTTCCTGCCTAACTGCCTCTGCATGCCTTCCTTCCTCCCTGTACCTTTCCTTTAAGAAAAAAAAATAAAAGTATAGGAAAGCATTAGAGTGACATCAGGCATTGATTAGTCATGTAATGAATATTTGAATATTATGTCTGACTACTAAAACAGAAAACTGTGGAGAGAGAGTTAAACAATTGCTGCTTAGAGCGAGGATTTCCAATCCACACTTTAAAATCTGACATTCCTCCACTCGTATTTTGAGAGCTAACATTTGGGTCACCACAAGTAGAAAATGATCCCATGAAAAAGTACTAAGGACTCAGATTCCTTGACTTGGCATTAAGTCAAAGGAGCCAAATGATTCCTTGAATCTCATCAGCCTTAGAGACCACTATGGATGGAGTGAACATGCCCAACCAAGTAGAGAGAGTATGTTCCCTTGAAGTGTCGTCTTAGTGTTGGCCCCTTAGAATTTAGGAATTTGATATGGATCCTCAATGCATCCTAACATATCTAGTAGTTCTAAAGGCTATTTATCCATGATAAGGAAGAGAAATTCAGCTCTTAACTTCAGTTTAGCCTGATCTTTGGTCATGGGCTTATCTAAGTCACTTTGGTAGTCACGACAGTTTGTCACTATCAATACAGGACATCAAAGAGAGTTCACTTTCAAACACAACATAGTGAATATGTTCTTTTCTGCCTAACTGCCATAAGATGAGCTACATTCAAGACTTCAACAAATAGAAAGAGAAACTTGCCACACACAATTTATCTTTGTCAATTATCTTAAGTGCTTATTCCCAGTTGAGAAAATTGTGTTTAGCCTCTTTATACCCACCGAATCTCAACAAATAACATATAAACCAATAAGGCAGAAGTCCGTATCATTCTCAGGTTATCTTAGGATGTCCATAATATTATTTTTATATGTTTGGTAAATGCAGGAGTACATTTAAAAATTGTTTCATTAAAGTAGCATTTCATTATAAAATTATATAGTCTTAAAGTATGCATTATTATACATAAACATCAGTATATAATACATTATCTTTGCCTAAAAGTTAAATTACATCCTTCTCGATTGGGTTAAACACTTTTACCCAATTCACTCTTACCCCACCTACCTCCATTCCCCATTCCTTTGTCGTACAGTTGAAATTTTTACTTTTGGTTTTTCAGTTCACTTGTTTTGTTTCTTCATGTACCACATATATGAATAATCATCTGGTATTTTTCCATCTGATTTATTTCATTAAGCATAATACCCTCTAATGCATCTATATTATTGAAAATGGTAGGATTGATCTTTCCTATCGCTGAGCAAAATTCCATTGTGTGTATATATCACATATTCTTTATTCAGTCATCTATTGATGAACATATAGGTTTTTTGCAACATTTGGCTATTATATATAATGCTGCAGTGACAGAGTTTCATATATCTCCTCAAATTAGTGTTTTCATAATCTTTGAGTAAGCAATCAGAAGTGGAATAATGGGATTGTATGGAATTCCTAATTTTAGTTTTCTGAGGAATCTCCACATTGCGTTCCATAATGTCTGAACTAATTCTCACTATCAGTGTACAAGGGTTCCTTTTTCTCCACATTATTTCAAAACTTGTTTCTTGTTTTTTGGAGAATAGCCATGGTCACAACTGTAGGCTAATTGTTTCTTCGATTTGCATATCTCTAATAAGAGATGATGAATATATTTTCATATGCCTGATGGCCATCTGTATGTCTTACTTGAAGAAGTGTTTATTCAGATCTTCTGCCCATATGTTAATCAATTTATTTATTTGTTGTTGTTGTCGAGTTTTATAAGTTCTTTGTATAGTTTGGATATTAACCTCTTGCTTTATATCTGATTTGCATATCTGTTACAGCTCTCTCTCTACCGACAAAGCCAAGAGTGAGCTCTTTTAGAAGTGATGAAGGCAGCTTTATTACATGTGGGCCCAGATAGCATAATCTGAGAAAACAAGCAAATTTGGGGGTGTACTTTTATAGAATGGGAGAGAGGGGGAAGTGTAAATTAGAATAGGAATTACAAACGGAACCCAAGTTAGTCATTTGTGAATTCCTCACATGGGCAATACACAGGATTCACATAATTGCAAAAATGCGCACA